>ML808323.1:214433-238484 GCA_009831015.1 Picea engelmannii | reverse complement strand
CATGAGTGGCGTAGGCGACGTAGTTTGTGTAAAGCAGAAACCACCAAGCAGCAATGCCTCGACTGGTTTCTTAGATCACTTGTCGCTCTCCTTGGTAAGGATGTCGCTTCCACCTTCCCTCAATCTGAAGAGGAAGCCATCAGCAAGGCTCAACAATATGACCTCATTTACGCACAGTCAGGATACTTGTACACAGTACTTCCTGATCTTCCAAAACCTGTGCCATTTGGCCAGGACAAACCTGGGATGTCTCACTTAGCAGACGGACTAATAAGTGCCACCACACACCATGGTCCACAACCCCAACCACCACCGATGTATGCAACACCTCAATACCCGCCGGCATATGGGGGCACTCCTTATTACCCCCCACCCTCTTATCAACAGCCATATCCTGTTGCTATACCTCCACCCACCAGTGGACCACCATCGGCGCCTCCCATACATCCACCTATTCCCACAAATAGTGGTACTCCCTCAACATTCGCTTATAGTACTGGTGAAAGAACGCAGGCTTCCTATGTACCCTATGGGTCGGTACCACCGCAAAATCCATACTTCCCCTTTCTCGGGCCTCCACAACCCATGGCTCCCCCACATCCAAATGCGGGGGTGAATTTTATTCAACCTTCCGCTGCTCAACAATACCAGAATTTTGAACAATTAAACACAGCCAACCCAACTCATCCATCGAACAATAACAGGAAGAAAGGACGGAATAGGAACAACAACAATCCTGGTCAAGGCGGGAATCAACCCCCACTGCACCAACCACCTGGGGGCAACTAGAATCAAGGGAACCAAAACCCCCAAGGGGGCAATAACAAAAAACGCCAAGGACGGAATACTGTTAAAACCATCCACCCTTGTGATCTTTGTGGCGTGTATGGTCATTACACTCACCATTGCCCCCATATCGCTGATTTCAAAAGGTTGAAATACTCAGGGAGCATTCCCCCTTCCTCAGCACAACCGACCCCTCAGCAGACACAACAACAATACGCGCAACAACCCCCTCCCGCCGTACTACAAAATCCTATCCCACATCAAGGTGTCATAAACACCCAGCAGGACACGCATCATCCCCCACCTCAGGTGGGCCAATACCATAACCCCAACAATCCAGTAGAGCGAACAATTCTCCTCACCAGTGAGGAAGAAGTTCTTTTGCAAACACGCAATCGCCAGTATCCTACAACAGCTGAGTCTACTCCCATCTCTTCAGAGACAAACCCTACACCGACGGGACCCCCGTTGATGATCCCTCGCCCGTCTGCCGAACCACCATTACGCATCCCTTGCATCCCCTTGCGCAGGAATGTTCACAATCCACAGGCTAGGGCAGCACACAACTACAGCTTGGTAGATGACTTAGCACAATCCCCGACTGCCATGTCAGTTCTGGAAGTCCTCCAGACTTGTCCTACGCAGCGGAAATCACTACTTTCCTCCTTGGGGGCAGTCGACCCTGCCGATACTCGACTCGTCACTTTTGACCTTGATAGCTGCGAACCTCGTCTTCCCGCCACAGTCGCTATTCAAGTACCAGTAAAAATACGGAACATCACCGTCCATCGATGTATCATCGATGAGGGAGCATCTACGTGCATCATGTCCAAAACAGTATGGCAGAAACTTGGTTCCCCAGAACTCATACCATCCGCCATCACATTATGAGCCTATGACGGACGACCATCATCTCCTGAGGGGCTCTTCCAAAATGTCCCTATAGAACTCGGGGGAAAAACGATTCTCATTGACATTGAAGTTATCGACGCTCAACTCGATTACAATATCTTGTTTGGACATAGATACATGTATGCTATGAAGGCAGTGGCATCATCAGTCTTTAGGACAATCATGTTCCCCCACAATGGAAAGATTGTGACCATAGACCAAGTCTCACATTATGAGCCAAACTCATCTGCCAATCTCGATAACATTCTTCCTCTCATTCACACCAACAAAGATGCATATCCATTAGTAGAGATGGGTCCTGGGGTTTTCAAAGATTCAGCCTTGTTAGGGACATACCATGGAGCACCACCACTCCTTCCCCCTAGTCAAGTATGCGTCATCTCATCTAATGGAACTCACCAGGAGGATGCTCGTCCTCCTCAGGAGGCTTCAGTCATTCCTGACGTCTCAACAGTCACAACATCACTCCCACAGGAGCCTCCTGCGAACTTGTCGACCCCCACAGTCCATGAATTTACACCCCCTCAGGGGCCTCATCCCATTTTGGAAACAGTTCCCCGACCCCTCACTCAAATTCCCTTCTTTTACCCTCCACTCGGTATAGAAGCGTTCCAGGTAGCCGCAACACTTACACTACCCAATATGGTGTGAGCAATCCCAGTGTGGTACTTACATCCACCTGAGATGGTCCCTCGCCCACAGGAAGGACTCCCCATGACGATTCCTGTCCTCACTCCCACTACCCCCACTACCCCCATACTCCCTACCCCCCTTGCTACTGCTGGGGGTAGGAGTAAGAAGAAGGAGCCCACAACTCCACTTCCTCCGCGCATCCCACCACCTTGCGCATTGTGTGACAAAGAGGGTCACCAAACCAACAACTGCCCATCACTACCGGAATTACGGAATTTGATCCCCCCCAATCCAACCCCCACACCACCCATTCCTACCGACACCCAACCGTCTAGTAATAAAGGGTTGAGGACCAAATTCGCGTGTGCTATCTGTTCCGAATATGGCCACTACACCCATCATTGTCCAACACTGCCACGTTTCCGGCAGGCATTAGCTATCATATGCCAGGACTTTCAGAACAATCCACGCCCTGCCACGTCCTCCACAACAAAAATCACTGACATTCGCTATGTCACCACTTCCGTCAATGAACGCATGAGACGCCCTTGCTCTCTTTGCGATTCATTGGCTCATTTCACCTACCAGTTTCCTATGATCATAGAATATAGGCAACGTCAATTAACTCTGCTGCCCCAACCCGCAGAGGCACTTATTGACCTTACTTCGCCACTGGCAGATCTTCACGTCATTTCCCCTGAGCCCGAGGCACTCCCTACGCCTCCATGGTTCTTAGATAACGTCTCTGAGGATTTACCCCGCAACCCGCCCAACTCTCCGGCTCATTCCCATACGGAGACTCTTCACCCTATCACCACGGGTACTCCTCAGTACCTCAATATATGGTTTATGTCGAGTGAACCCTCACCTTCCCCTAGCATTTCCCCCTCTGTTTCTTCAGCAGGGGGAAACCACACTGTCACTAAGATCCTTCCTCATGATCCATTATATTCTCGTCGTTTCCAATGCGACGAAGACATATTGGAAGAGCTACAATGCCCGGACTCTCCCTGGGACGCACTACATCATCGTCCACTCTTCCTTCCACAGGAAGCCCTCATGCCTCCTAGCCACAATCCCATTTACGCGGTCGAAACCAAAGATTTTATCCCACCCGGGCCTATCGATTGGTTCAAAAATCCCATCCCTGCACCCGATGCTTTTGAAGAAGGTAATCTAGCCAACATTTCCCCCACCATCAAAATCCACATTTCCATTAAAGATGGCATTGTCGAAGAAATCATCATTGGCGCAGCTTGCACTCCTCAGTAAATCACGGCATATAAAGCCCTCTTCCAAGAATATCGGGATATCTTTGCCTGGTCATACACAGAAATGCCGGGCTTAGACCCATCCATTATCGAGCATCACATCGACACCTGGCCTGACATCACACCAGTTCGCTAGAAACAACGACCGCTACACCCAGCCAAAGCCGCGGCTATCAAAGCCGAAATTGACAAATTACGTACGGCCGGCTTTATTTACCCCATCTCTTACACTTCATGGGTTTCCAACCCTGTACCCGTCGACAAAAAACAAGGCACCATTCGCGTTTGCACCAACTTTCGTGATCTCAATAATGCATGTCCAAAAAACAATTTTCCAACGCCATTTATCGATCAAATTATCGATGACTGCGCCGACCACGAGGCTCTTTCCTTTATGGACGGATTCTCTGGCTATAACCAAATCCAAATCCACTTAGCCGATCAATATAAAACTACATTCATTACCCCATGGGGTACGTTTTCATATCATGTCATGCCCTTCGGCCTCAAAAACGTCGGCGCAACTTTTCAGCGGGCCATGACATATATCTTTCACGATCTGGCTGCTATCATCCTCGCCTACTTGGATGACCTCACCGATCGATCTAAGAAGCGCACCCAACACCTTGATGATTTGCGAATCATCTTTCAACGGTGTCATCAATACAACATCCGCTTGAACCCTCTCAAGTGTGTGTTTTGTGTCACCGCCGGGCGACTCCTCGGTTTTATCGTTTCCTAAAGCGGTATTACCATGGACCCCCTCAAAGTCAAAGCCATCACCGAAATTCCACCTCCTCGGAATTTACGACAACTGCAGAGTCTACAGGGCAAAGCCAACTTTCTACGATGCTTTGTTCTTGATTACGCCATCCGCGCACATGGCTTCCTTCACTTACTACGTCACGACATCCCTTTTCACTGGGACGACTATGCCCAAAATTCGTTTGACGATCTTAAACCAGCGCTTTCAAATGCACCTTTAATCAGTGCACCTGATTATAATCGCGACTACATTCTCTACGTATCAGCATCAGCTGTATCAGTAGCCGGCATCCTCGTCCAGCTCGGAGATGACAATCATGAACACGTCATTTACTACGTTAGTAAGAACCTCTCAGGGCCACCCTTGAAGTATAAACACGAAGAGAAACTTGCTCTTGCAGTTGTCCTTGCAGTTCAGAAACTGCGCCACTACATTCTGCTTCACACCACCAAGGTCGTCGCAAATTCCAACCCTATGCAATACTTGCTCAGTCGTCGCCAAGTTAACGGAAAATTCACTCGATGGATCGTTATCCTGCAGGAATATGACCTCGAGTTCTCAACACCAAAGAGTAAGAAGGCCCTCGTTCTCGCTGAACTTGTCACGGCCCTTCCCTCTGACATCATCAGTGCCCCCGTCAACACCGACTTCCCTGACGAACATCTTTTTTACATCGCCTCAGATGACCCTTGGTATGGCGACCTCCTCGTCTACCTACGAACTCAAAAGTTCGGTAACCACCTATCACGAGATGATCGTCGGCGTATTCGCCATCAGGCCCCTCGCTATCTCCTCATCGGAGACATCCTATATCGGCGGGGCGTCGACACCATTCTCCGCCGTTGCCTGACTATTGACGAGGCCGACAGAGTCTTAAATGACTGCCACAATGACGCATGTGGGGGCCATCTTTCGGGTATCTCCACGGCTCAGAATATTATCCGAGCCGGTTATTTTTTGCCTACCTTATTTTACGATTGCATTCATGCCGTGAAACAATGTGAGCAATGTCAGCTCTACGCCAACAAAGCCCGAGCACCCCCCGCTCTTCTTCACCCTGTCATTACTGCAGGCCCCTTTTGTAAATGGGGCATCGAATTTATGACTTGTAATCCCCCCTCCAACAATGGTCACAAATACATTGTTGTCACCGTCGATTACTTCACCAAATGGGCCAAAGCTATGCCTACTTTCAACAACACCGCTGACACTGCAACGCATTTTTTCTTTAATCACGTCATATCACGTTTTGGCGTACCACTCCAACTCGTCTCTGATCATGGGAAACACTTCGAGAATGAGATCTTCGTCGAACTCTCTTCTCGGTTAGGCTTCTCTCACGAGTTCGCCTCACCATATTACCCTCAGTCGAATGGACAGGTCGAGGCAGTAAACAAAGTCCTCAAGACCATGTTACAGTGCACGGTTAATAAACATAAAACCAATTGGCATCATATGTTATTTTCCATGCTATGGGCTTACCGAACGACAGTCAAGACCGCTACGGGTTTCACGCCATTTCATTTAGTCCATGGGGTCGAGGCAACTCTTCCCATCGAGTGCGAAATCCCCACCCTTCGCACCGCAATTGAGCTTTTACCTGACACTGCTCCAATGGAGCAGCGCTTGCTGAACTTGGAGTCTCTGGATGAAGATCGTCGATCCTCATTACAGAACAACAAGGCAGCTAAAAAATGATCCAAGGCTACCTTTGATCACCATGTCAACCTTCGATCATTTCACGAAGGCGACCTTGTCCTAGCCTATGATATCGCTCATGATACCTTTGGCCATGGAAAATTTGAATCACTTTGGCATGGCCCTTACATCATCCAACTTGCCTCAAAGGCACGGTTTCACCACCCACAGGCGCGCACACATGCGCACCTGTTCACTATATAGGCGCGCATATATGCGCGCCTGCGTTTCTCACAGGCGCGCGCTAGTGCGCGCCTATCAAACTCACAGGTGCGCTCTAGTGCGCACCTGTTCACCCCACAGGAGCGCACCCGTGCGCGCCTGTTACCCCCACAGGCGTGCCCATAGGGTGCGCCTTGCTTTCCCCCTCACGCGCACCACTGCGCGTCTATTCAGTGGACAGGCGCGCATGTATGCACGCCTTCCACTGAATCGCCCGCGCACGTGGGCCCACACCCTACCCAAAAACCCCTCTAAACCCCTGTACGACCCCCCATACCTACCCTGCCCAAAAATTAGAAACCTATTTCTATGCAGGACGATCAGACCACTAACCTGAAGCTCGCACACCGTCAATCAGATACCTCGTACTCCCTGAATCACCCAATCTCCTTTGAATCTGCTCGAAAACTCACTGTAGAAGCAGGTACAAATGAGGTGGCAATGTGGGCCCTACAGCTATATATAATCCTTTTGCCAAACTCCCACTCAACATTCTGGGAGCCCACTGTGTCCATTTGTCAAACCGTCTTCAGCCACGGGATCAACATCTCGCCGCCTACGTCACGGCTGTCCTTGGGCCACTTTTCGTCCTAGGCCCCCGGGGCACCTTTTTTCCATATCATGGTCAGGTACGCACACGCATAGTCACATTCGTCAGATACATGCTCATATCTTTAATCCTCTTCAGATATCGTTTACTTTGGGTATTTGGTTGTTCTGTGCGCAGGTACTTGGTCCTCAGTCACTGACATCATCCCTTCAGGTATATATATTCAGCACTGGCATGTAGTCTCTCCCGCTGTATTGCATTTACATTTCCAGTCACACCCTCTGATATTGGCCTTTAGGATTCCATTCCCGGATCTGCAGTACTCACACCTCCATTTCCATTTTTGGTACTGTAACCCGGTAGCCTTCTCACCCACATGAGTTGTCCCATTCATAGCACCTTTTGGCACTTTTTTGACACTCATGCTGTTTTTCATTACCCCTTAGGGATGGGAGTCCCGATAGTCTTTCATCATGTTGCATATCAACCACATATTTCTTCTCCTCATTTTGTTAGCTTCCCATACGGACTCCCAGATCATCATTTTATGGTTATGTTCTTTTTTACCTGCACCTCCGCAGGATCACGAACCCACCATTTCCTCCACCATCAGTTTGCCCATCTGCGAACCTATCTTCATTTCACCTACCTCATACAGAAAATCGCCAATGGGGCCCCCACCCTTCGTCAGTTTTCCAAGAAATTTCTGCCCTCCCTGGGGCACTCATTTCACACTGGGGCACCCGTTTCTGTATTTGTACATTTTTCCAAAATTATTCATTATTTATTGTACAAACGCCTTTATTTCCAATCATTACATTTTATTTTGTCGTCACCGTTGGCGACTTGCTTGGCCACACGCAACCCATGTCACCCTTGGTTGGAGCATTACTTATCATCTAGCCTCGTCGGCATCGTCCATTTCTTCAGAGTACTCCACAGGTCACTTACCTCTACCCTCTGAATTTGTTCACCTTGTCTCGCCTCTGACACAACTTATCCTCGGTCTTGGCATCCCCCTGCCACTCGACCTTGTCAACACGGTTGCGACCATTGTTTATTTCATACATCCTCCAACCAAGGGCAGTCTTGAGTCTTCCCACTTCTTGACTTCGTCCATGTACCTCTGCCACTTCCTCACCTCAGTAAATTCCACGGAGCCCTTTGCCTCTGGGAGTCGCGTCCCCCTTTTGTCGACATCAATACAATTTTCCAGAAGGGTGACAGTATCTTGATTCTCATTTTCTATTCAATGAGAGATCTCGGATGGCACAGGGGGAAACACCATTGCTCCCTGATGTCGTTGACCCACATAACATTCGACGCCAACACTTTCTCATGTTGCGGTGGGTCTTACTTTGCGACTACTGCAGTTATTATTATTATTATCAGTTGCCGAAGACCTCTGAACTTGGCAGGGCCATCACTGCCCGCATCATTGTCGCTGCTTGTGACTGCGACCATTGCCTATCATTCAGAGCAAGTTCCTTTGCAGAATTGTCTTCTGCCTTTATCATTACCGCCCCCGAGGGCGCTGCAGGTTTCTACACCAACATTTCCATCATCTTTTTTCAGAGTTACATAACACGAGCATGGGGCATGCCCGCCTCGTTTGTACACAGTTGTATATTGTTACGCACCTTCTGGAAGATCGGGTTCTACAGGTTCCTTTCTTCTCCAAAGGATCGCTCTACACGATCCCACTCTTGCTCTCCCTTACTACACCATTCTCAGTAAAAGAAACATTGATGGATTTCGGCTATACATATGCTCCTAACCTCATCCATCAGGGGGCATCTGTTATCACTGAAATTTCGTCTGCACATGGCGACAAGAACTCTGCATCGTCAAAACAGGATTGAAGTCATTCATGGCACAGGATTAATTCCACAGCATTGCAAAAGGGTCGAAAACTATACCAAGTGACCAAAAATTGAAGGGCGCTTTACAGAATCTGGGTGCACGCGCATGTGCATGGAACAACAACGTACAATGCGCGCATGCGCGCACGATGCACAGCTGTTGGGCGAAAAACCCGCGCACCTACTAAACGACGCATTTATTGAAATTGGTCGGCCTCCCAACCACTAATGGATCAGCTCCCAAGTCGATTTGACACCAAATCTGAGCTCAATCCGCATGGTGGGATGGTCAAAGACCTAATTGAGCCCTAAAGAGCCTCTTTTCACACTCTAAAGAGGTTACATAATCACTCAATGCTGGGCTATAAAAAGCCATGAATAACCATCACTTTCTCAAGGAATTCTATGCATTGTTATGCTGCCAAGATTGTTAAGGACTCATTCTTTGACAAGAACACATAGGCATCATTTCACAAGACCTATCCACCTCTCTCTTGAGTGGATAAGCTTGGAGTTCTTTCACCCATATTTTTCATCTTTTCATTGTAAGGAGAGCAAGTTGTGAGGGCCTCAAGAGCCTTCCATTGGAGGAAGAAGGGACCCAAGTCCCCTTTCTTCATTGTGCCTTTGGATTTCATCAATAGATCAGCTTATACATTGGTGATATTGGTCCATTTGTATTTACTTTTCATTTTTCTACATGCTCACAGTTTTAGTTTGTTTTTTGATTATAGTTTAGTTGTTTCTCTTTCTAACCTTTCCTTTTACAGCTGTCATGCCTAACAGAGCCCAACTGGGCATGTAAGCACTCTCAATTTGCTCACAAGGTGACGAATAGAGTGCAAACACAGAATATCCTTCCCATCCTTTCCAGAGGAGGGATGAGGGGGGTTTAATTGGGGTTTCAACAGTTCCAACATGGTGAAAGGAGGATCCCTTCATGAATAAGTGTCTAGATGTTTTAGGGGAGAACCCAACTATTAAAAAAATAAACTCTAGGTCAGATTTAAACTTGTTCCTCATCTGCATAAGCTAGCCCTGGGCAACAACATCATGCTTCCAGAGGTACCGAATCTGGCTGAAAGGTCCGTGGTGGGAAAATAAAATGGTCAACACTTGGGTACCACTCAGCTAAGGTATTAGGTCCAAAAGAATTGGGTGAACTCTCTGAACCAATTACCCTTGGTTAATCTTCTTTCCAAGGGATGGTTCATGTTCAAATTTCAGAATGCGGGGGACATAGAAAATGTTTTGAGAAATCCTTGGTGTATAGAATCAATACCTCTTCTTATGAATAAATGTACACCCTTCTTCTATACAAGTCATGAGAACATCAATGAACTTCCAGTATCGGTTAGATTGTCAGGGTTTCCACAAGAGTGTTGGACGGTGAAATGTTTTGAAAAAATTGGGAATACCTTAGGCACCTATTTGGACGCTAACATGTCTTTTATATCCTCTAGGAGGATGTTGATGGAAAGGATTCTAGTCTCCCTTAATCTCAGAAAAGGGCTCTCTGAAGATATAGATCTGTCTTGGGAAAGAGGGTCTTTATGCAATAGCTAGATTATGAAGACATACTCTTCAACTGCCATTGATGCCACAAACATGGTCATCGAGCCTCAGAGTGTTCTCTGCCAATGAGTCATAGAAGGAATTCTTCCTCATGTGAAAATTACAGGAAAAGAGGATCCTAGTCCTAGGGGGTTTCCTCTTGTGTTGGCCCCTCAAAGCTAGGTAGATCGACATTAGTTTCTCATGATGCATCAATCCAAGGTGGCATGGAGGAACAATTGTTCCATGATGGGGTCGCTTCCACTGCTTCGGGCTCGGTTCAAGCTACAATAAATCCACTTCAAAGACCGACTCAAAAACATGATATCTACTCTGGAAGAGTATTGAAGCTCATATGGGTATGCCTCCCAGGCTTTTATCTTCCTCATTTTTTTACTTTCAGTCTTTTTCTTTTCAGGGAAAAACATTGTTTGGTCCCTTGAAGAATACCCCTTTCTCCTCATAAGATCATCACTCTTACTCCCTCACATCCATAGAGCTCCCTTTGTCCCAAATATCACTGGCCCATTTCCCGATCCACCCCTATATTCTTTTACTTAGTCACTCAAAAGAATCCTCAAGCATCCACGAGAAGAAAACTGTTCGATACCAATTGAGAAACAAACCTTTTTAGGCTTCTAGAGAGTTAACTAAAAAATTGGATGGCCTGGTTTTAAACCCTACGCTCGCAATTTTAAGTAAGGGGAGAGGGAGAAAATCCTTTCTAGAAAAATCCCAGTCTCAGGTGACCACTGACATGGAAACGAGATGACAAATTTCCATCATAGGGGCCCTTAGATCAATGCTAACCCCATGAGGGGGTTCAAAATGAAATTTCTCTCCTTCAATTGTAGGGGATTGGCGAACCCCTCAAAGAAATCTGCCATCAACAGGCTAGTGGATTCAACTTAGCTGGACATCATCATGCTTCAAGAGACACTAGGAGATGCAAACCTAGTGGTCACTTTTTTGGAAAATCTTTTCATAGGTTGGAGTTGTTTTTGGGTTGGATTAATCTGGGAGATCAAGTGGATTGGTCATGGGTTGGAGGACCAGATCCATTCAACTGGAAAACTCTTGGGGTTTTGCCTTTGGAATTGGAATTATAGTCAGGGTGGAGGACCTTGGCATGATTTTCATGATTCTAAATGTCTATTTCCCATCTCAATATCGCCAAAGCTAGTGGGACAACCTCCTAGACAAATATTTTACAAAGAAAAGAAATCTCATAATGGGGGGGACTTAAATTTATCTTTGGGTAATACAAAATGATGGGGAAAAAGAGCCCAGGAAGATGCTAAAATAGATTAATTTAGACGAAAAATGGAAGCATCCGACCTGCTAGACATTGCATCTGTTAAAATGCATCCAACTTGGAGAAACAAGAGGACAAGGGACGAGCATATTGATAAAAGGCTAGATCGTTTATTAATTTCCACCCACCTGGTGGAGGAACCTATTCTCCTCAGACAATGGGTGGGCACATGAGAAGAATTGGGCCACTTTCCCATTTTCTTGGAGGTTGCAGGAAATTCAAGAAAACCAACAAGCCCTTTTAAATTTAATTCATCTTGGTTGAAGGAGGATTAATTTATCAAACTAGTAAAATAATTATGGATCCCTTTAAACTAAGATGAGAGGGCAACTGTTCAGTTTGAAAATAATCTAGAAACCCTCAAATAGGCCACAGTCAAATGGGAAAGAAAGAAAAAGTAGATGGTGGAGCAAGAACTCATCAACACTAAGGATGAACTACAAACAATCTATGACTCCGAAAATGGAGGTTTATCATATCCAAAATACAAAGAGGCTCTATTGACACTAGAAAGAAAGAGAAGAAAACTGCTTCAATCAAGAGAAGAGAAATAAAAACTAAAAAGTAGGGCCCTTTGGCTACACAATGGGGATGAGATTACAAAATTATTCCAAGCTTATGAAAAAGGAAGAAAATTGGAAAACACAATTTGGGGACTAAAGGATCCAGTAGGGAAAAAACTATCTTCTTTCAAGGACCTGACACAACTTGGAACCCAACATTTCCAAACTCTTTTTTCTGCTGAAAGACAAGTAACCTTAGATGCCATCATTCATCTAGCCCTTAAATATCCTAGATTTGTGGAAGATGAAGACAATAGGGATTTAATGGAGAAAGTCTCTGAAGAAGAAGTCAAAGAAGTGGTGGTTAGTTTTCAAAAAGACAAAATCCCAGGACTGGATGGGTGGTCCATGGATTTCTTTGTGGGATTTTTTGACCTAATAGGAACATATCTACTCAAAGTCATAGAAGATTCAAGGAAAAATGGGTATATAAATATTCCTTTCAATTCTGCCTTCATTTCCCTCATCCAAAAAAAGGACGATCCTAATGCAATGGAAAACTCCATAACGATCTCTCTCTGCAACTGCATCTATAAGGTGATAGAAAAAATTATCAGTCATAGTCTAAAAGTGGTCCTCTCAAAATCCATCTCACAAGAACAATTCAGCTTTCTGGCAGGAAGGAAGATTCATGAGGAAATTGGTGTTTCCCAGGAGGCCTTACACACCATAAAGACCCATAAAATCAAAGGGGTTATCCTCAAAATCTATCTCTCAAAATCCTACAACAGATTTAGTTGGATTTTTATAAGGATGTTGTTAACTGATTTAGGCTTTACTCTTCCCTTTATAAACTAGATTATGAGTTGTATTATGTCAGTGTCCTTTGAAATACGCATAAATGGTGTAGCCTCACCCTTTTTTAAAGCATAGAGAGGACTTAGGCAAGGCTGTCCACTATCCCCATTACTTTTTCTGATGGTAGAAGAAGGGCTCAGTTAGGATTTACTGGAAGAAAAACACATAGGGGATTTTTAAGGGGTGTCTTTCTTGCAAAACCTTAGACTCTCTAATCTACTATTTGTGGATGATGTTCTAATTTTATGATAGAGGAGAGATGCAAAGACTTTAAAGAGTATACTATACCTTTTCAGTTGAGCCACTAGTATGAAGATCAATGGTAAAAAATCCACCATATATTTTCACGTTATGGAGGATAAGGAGGTAGGAGTATACAAGGATATTTATCCTTTTAATGTGAATCCTTTTGATGAAGGGATCAAATATCTTGGGTTCCATCTAAAACCTAACAATTATAGAAAGTTGATTGGGTCTGGCTAATAACCAAACTGGAAAAGAGATTGAAATCTTGGAGCTTGAGATGGCTCTCTAGAGCTGGGAGATTGATCTTAGTAAAGACAGTTTTGGAAGCCATACTGGTCTATTGGGTCTCCCATGCTTGGGTCCCTAAAGGAATTTTGGAAAAAATCAGGAGACTATGTTTTAGATTTCTTTGGGCTGGTCAAAAGGAAAGTTTCGTGATGCCCTGGATAAAATGGGGGGATGGGGTCTAAAAAACATTCATAGTGTTTCAAAATCACTTGTAGTCAAGGTAGGGTGGAGATTGATTACCACTGAAAGTCTTTGGACAAAGGTGGTTCACCAAAAATATATCAGCCTGGATTCCGTGCTAGATTGGATCAAAAGGCCGAACAAGGAGACCCAAAGTTGTTCAATTATTTGGAAAGCTTTATTAAAATATTTTCATGCCGTTAGTCAAGGTCTAGCTTGGAGAGTGGGAAGAGGCTCAAAAGTCATAATTGGCCAGGACCCATGGCCAGGCAACAACATGTCTCATCTTATTCCACAACTTATCATTGAATCTCTCCATGACAGGGGATTTATTCATCTGGATGAAGTTGGATATAGGAATAGAACCACAATATGGGGCCAAGAATGGCAGGAGGCTATGCAGGTGGGGTTGGACAAGGAATTTGTGGAGGCTTGGAATTCCTAAACCAGAGCTCTAAAATTAGGCCATATTCGACTTACTGATAAAGAAGATGAGTTAGCATGGCAACATAGTCCCTTCAAATTGTACACCCCAAAAGCAGGATAGACACAAATTCATTTATATCTCTTACATTCAGATATGGCCTAGTGGTGGAAAGGGATCTGGAAATTAAAATTCCCACTTAAGGCACACCTTTTCCAGTGGTGTTTGATCAATTCAAAGGTCCTAACTTGGGATAGAATGAAGCTGAGAGGCTTGGAAGGCCCTCGTTGGTGTTCCTTATGTAAAGGTGCGGAGGAAAATAACTTACACTTGTTCCTATTTTTTTCTTTCACCTGTCAAACTTGGACCAAATGCACAAGGGCTCTTAGACAAGAATGTAAGTGGCAAAGCACATCCATTGAAGAGGCTTGGAAGTCTTCGCTATAGTAGCGCATAAACCTTAACATAAAATCTTTACCTCTGCTTATTAACTAGGGTATATGGCTTGCCCGAAACTCTGCTATTTTCAAGGATAAAACATCCATCCTAGAACACATCCTAGAACACACAACTACTCAAAGCCTTAAAATCCTCTCATTTTTCCCACAAGAAAAAGATGCCACTCAACCAAGACAAATGACGGAAGAACATGTAGAACGATTGAGGCCTTGGGCTTTCTTTGATGGTGCCTCACAAAATGAGGGCTCTCACCGTGGGGGCATAGAAATACTTTTCCTATCAAAGTCTCATTTTTTTAAGCTCAAATGGGGTCTGGGGCCGAGAACCAACAATTATGCTGAGCTCATGGCCCTAAAACTATTGCTTACCTTTGTTGGGGAAAAAGAGATTAACAATCTTCAACTTTTTGGAGATTCAATGGTGATCATCGTTTGGATAAGAAAAACAAAACAGTGCCACAATATTAGACTCCAGCCTCTTCTTGCAGAAGTTTTCATAATCCTAGATACTTATACAAATTTCTCCATTTGACATATCTACAAGGAAATAAATGAAGACGCCAACAAACTCTCTAAGGAGGGTCTTCTCTTGGTTCATGGGAAGTGGCATATTATAAAGACCAGAGATGGGTATGGTTTTGCTTATTACCACAAGCCCTTCATTGAAGAAATCGAGTGGGTCGACCCTACTTCTCAGCATTAACAACCATATATTCTCAGTATTTTCTGCTCACTCATTGCATGCCTCAGGAAATGACTTCATATCTTTTTGCATGAAACTCCATGGATCCGTTTGGATGGATCATATCAGTGGGTTACTCTTTTGACTAGTTTTGATTTTGATGTCTCGTCATGCAGTTTCTTACTAAACTGATTTATATTCTATAATTCACTTCAACATGAAGGAGATTTGCTATTCCTCTCTTTCTGTATATATTTTATCTGGTCTACGCAACGATATGCAATTTTTGCTTCCTATACCAGATTAGCACAGAAGAGTTGTGCTTATGAGAACCCTCTCTTTGTTTTGGACAAAAGGCATGGGTTTTCATGCTTTCTTTAGAATGTAAGTTTTATCAAAATATGAATAAAATTTAGGATTTTTTTCCTCACATAAAAAAAATTAATACATTTTTAATTAAAAAACTCCCAAGACACCTAATGTAAATTAAATGGATATCTAATCTTAACATTACTCAATATTCTTTGTCTAAATAATATAAAATTATGTTATTATATAATATAATAACATTGTATTCTTTGAATCTAAATAATATAAAATTATGTTATTATATAATATAATAACATTGTATCTAGAAGGATCAAATTTCTAGATGTAATTTTTAAATGAAATGATTAAAAATTTTCACTTTAATAAATTTGATCTCTTTTAATAAATTTGATCCTTTTTAATGCTCAATAAATCCAAATTTAAAATGAATATAAACTAATATAAAAATACATGATTAAAATATAATATAATATAAATATGCAATACTTACTCTCCAAATTTAAAATAAATATAAGCTGGTATAAAAATGCATGATTAAAATATAATATAATATAAATATGCAATACTTATTCTTTCAAATTAGAATGACATATTTCTCTGTATTGGTACCCATGTAATAGTAAACTCTCACAATACTCAGTCCAAACATAAGTATATTCCTCAAATTATAAGTCTATACTCGTTCACTCAAAATAGAAATAAGACACTGATTCTAAATACTAAATAGTTTAATTCTATCCTTAAAAACACCAACTGAACTTATAGTGGCTGGTGCCGTGGCTGGTTTTGAGAAAACAGATTCTCTTGTTTGAGGATGTCCTTAAACCAATGCGCAGATGCCCTCGGATATCTTTTCAAATTGTCGTTGTAATCCACATAATATAACCCGAATCGATAATTATATCCAGACGCCCATTCAAAGTTATCCAAGAGCGACCAAACCATATAGCCTCGAATATCAGCTCCCTCGCTGTTATGTTTTTTATCAGGCAAACAGTATGAGTATAGAGTCGTCCATATATACAAATAATTAAATTACAAAATATCGGCCTACCTTATAGCTTCAAGTACTTTGGATAAGTGTTCTGAGTGGTAGAGCACTCGCCCGAAATCGTTTAATGCTTCTTCAAGAGGAGTTGTGCCATTGTCAAAATCAGCATATCCTGTTCGAATTCATATTCATGTTATGATCGTTCAGTGCAAATTCAGATCTTTCAGAGAACGAAGAAATATTTCTTCTTGTTCAATAAATGTTAAGACTCACGTACCAGTTTCAGTGATGTATATTGGAGGGTTGTTATATCGGTGTTTTGTATAGTTTATTAAGTCCTTTAGTCCCGCCGGATAAGACCTGTAAGTGGACACTCCTTCCTGCATACAGATGAACATAGTATAATCAACAACAAACTCAACTGAATTTCTATCGTGGTTGAAAGGAGTAAGCTAACTCTAGAGTAAACAGATCCGTTTTTCAGGCCAGAAAAAATGTGTCTGGGCCAGATTTTCAAGAATAGTCTGAGTTTTGTATGGATCAAAGTTTCATGTATTTCAAAACCTTACTGAAAGAGTTTTACCCTATTTTAAACCAACCCAAATTTTCAAAAAATCTATCAAATTTTGGATTAGTCCGAAATTTCTGCATTGCGAAAAAACCTAACAAAAAAATAACTCAGAAGAAAGATAGCTCAAAAGTTAGCCCACTCCTCGTTGAAATAATCCAATAACTTTTAAAAAATCTTGAAAATGGGCTCACCACTGCTCCAATGTAAACTCCTTCAACTTCATCTGAAACTCAGATGATAGCCAAATATTAATATCAAAATATTAAATCAAGAAAGAATGTAAGAATGTGAAACAGAGCTCCTTGATAAACTTAAGCTGTTTCACTGTAGTATTGTGCTTGCTGAGCTATAAATATATAAAAAAAAAACTATTAAAATGGATGGTCTGCAATATTACACGATGTATTAGCCTGGGAATCCAGAATGACATCCGTATGGCGCGGATTGGGTGGATGAGGATTGTTGATTGTGAAGTATGTCGTGTAGTAGTTATAACCAAGAAAGTCGAAGGAGCCTGTCACTTCTTTCGCCTGTTGACTGGTAAACCGAGGCAAACGTGCTCCAACTAACTTTCTCATGGAATCGGGGTATTTGCCTGAAGTCAACGGATCCAAAAACCTTTTTGCAATCCACAAACAATTTCATTATTTTAATTCAAATTCTAAAAAACATAATGCCCAACAAACTTTCTCAAGGTTATTTTTCTGAAATGAACGGATCCAAAACCCTTTGGAATTAAAATCAATTTCATTGTTATTAATTGAAATTAGCTAAACAACAGTTTAGACGTGCTCCAACTAACTTTCTCATGGAATCAGGTTATTTTCCTGAAATCAACGGATCCAGAAACCTTTTTCAATTCAAAACGATTTCATTATTATTAATCAAAACTAACTAAACAGTTTAGATAAAAGAAAGTATAAGATAGACAGTTGAGACCTGCTCCCACTAACTTGCTCATGGATTCCATTATTATGGCAAAGAGTGAAGATAATTTATTTGTGGGAATAAAATATAAACCAGAAATAAAAGAGAGAAATACCATCCTATCCTGAAGTCAATTGCTCTCTGAGTAGCCATTTGATCCAGCGATGAATTAGCGAATGGCACCATCCAGCTCGCTGTAAATACTATGCCTATCGAACCTTTCTGCTGTACCTGCAATTTATTTTCAACTTTACAATATCTTCTTGTTCAAGACACAAACCATATCAAATCAGAGCACCTATTCTGAGTACCTGGTACTTAGTCTTGTATATTTTTACAGCGGCGCTATGTGCAAGAAGCATATTGTGGGCTACGATATAAGGCTCTGTTGCAGAATTGCCCTCTGTGCAGTTTCCAAATCCAGGGGAACATCGACCAGGAGCTTCAGACCCGTCATCGTAGCCAAGATATGAGAAATAAAGCTGTTCATTTATAGTTACCCAATACTTCACACGATCCCCAAAAGCTCGAAAGCATTCTTCTGCAAATAAGCTGAAATCCTCCCTGAAAGAAAGAGAAAATGCTTAAATATGTATTCCCATGTCTTGAAATCGCTAAACGATTTATCACATGATGAATGAATCTTACACGATTTTTTGGCTAAGGAATCCCATATACTCGTTTTCCAGAGCCTGTGGTAGGTCCCAATGAAAGAGTGTAATGAAAGGCTCTATATCTGCAATGCAAAGGCCATATACAAGTCATATTTTTTTTATATATATATAGTGAGATATAAGAATCGTAGATTTATAATTGTTCTGTAGATAACATATTCAAGAAAAATGGTTCGATCCATTAACCTAGCCCTTGAAACTGAAAAAATATATATAAACATTTTGAAAGAAAAAACGTCACAGTTGAAACAGAAGCTAAACTGCAGATGAAAAACCCAGACTAAAAATTCAACTCTAAACTTCAGAAGCTAAACTGTAGATGAATCAGAAGCTAAACTGCAGATGAAAAACCCAGACTAAAATTCCAACACTAAATTTCTCATCTTGAAAGAAAGAACATCACAGTTGAAACAGAAGCTAAGAAGCTAAACTGCAGATGAAAAACACATCCTGATGAAAATCCCAAACTAAAAATCCAACTCTAAACTTCAGAAGCTCAGAATCTAAACTGCAGATGAAAAAGCCAGACTAAAAATCCAACTCTAAACTTCAGACGAAAAACGCAGACTAAAAATCCTACTCTAAACTTCTCATCTTGAATTTAAATATTTCTTTGTTAAATTTATTAATTCACTCCTCACTAAACTGTTTTCAATCCACAAGGGCCGACAAGTCCTATAGAACATAGAGGGCTTGTAAATAATTTCTCTGATACCATTTTTGTGAAGCTCGTTTATGAGATTATTGTAATAAGCGATTCCTTCTTGATTGACTCCTCCATGTCTTGGAGAACCCTCTGTAAAAACAAGAATTAATAAAAACAATTAGAGAGTTATGGAAGAACATGAACATTGAAATTAGAAAAAAATGGCATTTCTTCTACTTACTGGGAAAGATGCGCGACCAGGATATTGAAAAACGATAAACGTCCATTCCCATATATTTTAGGCACTGAACATCTTCCTGCACATCATTGCAAATAATATAAATTTAATAAAAAAATTAATATATAATGATTTTCTATAAGTTCGATGGACCAGTTACAATGTTTTGAGCTTTATGTTAGAAATCGGGTTGGTTATCTATCTAATTTAACTGGAAAAGTGCCCAAAAATGTTCCCAAAAAGAAATACTGATGATAATTTATTTTTTCTACCTTATAACGGTGGTATTGATCCACTGCAACATCCCCATTCTTTCCATCTGCAATTTTACCTGTATAACAATAATGAAATAACAAGTTACAACATCGCCATTACCTCAATAACAATACCTAAATTAAATGGCCTCCAGGTAAACGCTCATGTATGTATGATTTGAAACTTTGAGCGTTGACCTGGGATGTGGGAGAATATATCCCAAATGCTTGGGTGTCTGCCACCCTCGCGGGCAGCTCCTTCCACCTGTAAATCAAACAAAAATTTGTCAAGTGCATAAGAAAAAATGTACTCCATAATGTAAAAAATATTATTTTGCAAGTGCGAGGATTGATGTGGAAGGAACAACTTGATAAGCAGATGTGGCGGCACCGAACTTGAAATGTTTTGGAAACATGGTCCTGTCTATCCTTGAAGAACAAGATCCTGCCGGCTTAACTTCTCCAGTGAGGAGGAGGAGATAGAGTGAAAGATGCAAACAGGTGCAGATGCAGTATGTACTTAGACCTTGAATTCTGGCCATGTTATTTCTGAACTTTGCTTTGAGATGCCAGTGTTATGTAAGGGATTTTTGCTGAAACAAACAGTACGGAATTTAACGTTACAATCAGAGCATTATCACCACACCTGACATTTGATCTGTCGCAATGCTAAGCCTTTACAGATATGCCGAGGACATTCAGATTTCGATTTCGATGAACACCACTATCATCATAAACAACAAAATTGATCATATGTCAAACCACTATCACCACCATTATCATAAACAACAATTTATCAAAATTGTTCATACGTCAAATCACTATCACCTCCATCATCATAAACAACAATTTATCATATTGGCATCATAAACAACAATTTATCATATTGACATATTTTTGTTAACATATAATATAATTTTATGATAAAAAATATATTATAAAATAATTTAATATATTATATTAAAATGGGTTAGGTTGAGTGGGATTAATGGTTAAAAACATGTGTTTATTTCTAGGAGGTGAAAGGTTTGTATCTTTAGTCTATTTAATTTTTTTTTAAATATGTTTATCTTAAATTCATACAAAATAAAAGAACTTTCAATGACTTCCATATTAATAGTGTGTTTGTCAACAACCTCTAAGTTTTGGATAAAACTTGAAGTCCCACATTTTTGTCACTAGTCAAGATATGTTTCCTTCTTTTGGGGTTTACACATAGCTTAGTTCTCTATTTCCTTGCTACATTCTCTCTTTCTTTTACTTGATCAAATTGAATTGGTATTCATGTTTTAATGGGCGTGATTTCTTTTAGTATTTTCTTGAGCTTCATTACTTAGAAAACTTTGGTTTCTTGTCTTTTATGGTTCAAACTCTTTCATCCTACATCCTCAAATCAAGCTTCTTCTTTTTCACTAGTCCTACTTGAATGTGTATTTGAAGGACCCATTGAAGCTTGGTATAGGGTGTTTCTAGTCAAATCCATTCATAGATGGAAATATTTCATGGATTTTTTTCTAATTTCTCATGGAAATTATGAATATGAAGAACTTCGTTCTAAGTTGAAGAAAATATGTAAGAATACAAATAAATCTAATGATGATTTTATGCTAAGGCTTGCATGGACTTATTATAGATTTCATGAGAGTGATAAGCTCTTCGGGAAAGGATTCATTAAATAGTATTATTATCTCCTTTATAGTAAGGAAGAGAAATCCTTTGACCTTGAATGATATTCACATTGCTTCTTCCATAATTTTTGAAGAAAGAAATTTCATTTTGTGACAAACATTATGTTCTAAAAGTCATTAGTGTGAAAAATTATCCTAAAAGAGACTTTAATCTGGAAGATGGTGTAAGTCCTAATTCACAAGGAGATTTTTCACGCTATCTTGATTCAAAGGAATACACTAGATCAACAACCTACATACCAGAATGAGATTCCATTCTCGTAACAGAAAGAAAATCTACTAATTTTCAAGTCTCATATAATCTAGAGTCTAATTTTGATAAACAACCCGGGGGAAACATTGTGAACAATTTTCTCTATTTGTTTACAATGAAAGAATTATTTCTAAAATACTTGAAGATTTGTTAAGAAACACAACATCTACTTCTTTAAGTTCACATTGCAAACAAACTAAAGGCTTAGAAGTTTAAACCAATGAATCATAATTAGATATAAGGAATTCATTAGACTCAATTTGTGGGCCAATTGATGGTATTTGATCAAAGATAAATTAAATATTTTGTTGGTTGTACATACAATTATGTTGAGGATAATGATCTATTATTAGATTGGCAAGATTAATTTGAAAATTTCCCTTTTTCTTTTGATTTTGGAAATGAAAGACAAAGTGGAAGTGTGTTAGAATGTGAAAATATTGAAGATACATTTTTCCAGAATGTGTCAGACTCACCAACTACAAATCTATTTAGAATGAGAGAAAGGAAATTTTCAAACTTTAATTCATATTTAATTCATAAAGGAAACATTCATGAAATTATCTTATATTAAAAAAATCATTTGTTTAACCACAACTTGCAATGTGAGGATCAAGAGTTCAATGAATTTAAAGTTGTTTATGATAGCCTTGTATTTGATGATGACATTTCTTTGTCAAAAGTGGATTTGTGTAGTGGTTGATCATTCATTGACCATATATAAGTTGGGATTATCAATCACCCATAGTAGAATTTGGTTATAAAGGGAGGATATTATGCTTTACACAAACAATTTTTGGATTCCTAAGAATAAACAATAATAGATTTACAACTCTTCATCATGCATAAGAAATAAGACAATGGTGTAGACAAATGATCACTTTCAACAAGCATGATTCATACTTTCAAATCAATTATCATGTGCATGAACACCACTTACCTTTTGATTCCTTTCAAGATCGATCCACATTAATCATAATCATTTCTAGGTTACCATTGGAACTTGGTTGGAGTCATAATTTTCTCAATATTTTCTACAAAGTGGTAAGTGCCTACTATTCCTGGCTATGAATTACTTTTCCAATATTGTAATTATTTCAATATTTCAAGAGAAATGTTTCAACCATTCAAATGTTCGGAAAACTCTAATTTTCTTTTAGGTTTTATGATCATTCATTGGCTTCATTGGATTATGATTTCACTAACTTATGTATGCCAAAAGTTAGTATCGGTTAGGAGAGGGAATCATAGCTAGCATTGTTTCTTTCCTACTATTTTATTTTATGATGTCTAATTTTAGTTTTACTTTGTTAATAAATTTCCTATGGATGCCCCTCAAGGATTGAAACTTACTTCCTGACTTGATTTTAGTGATTTACATTTCTCTGAGGTTTTAGTTTATAGGTATTTTATGATTATTATACATTTCATGGGTTGTTTACTTAATTTACCTGTTTGTAGTTTCCCCAATTGGTTAATGATAGGGCCTTGTAAACACACACACACACACACCTGCTAATCCTTCAAAACTTTCATTTTACTTTTCATTCATGTCCTAGAATAAAGGAGTTGTGAATAAATATTCCACACTACCTGAAAGTTAAGATAATGGTGGATTTGGGACTTACCCAAGTAGTTGAATTCTAGGGGATTTAGAAATTTTATTTAAGTGGTGATTCAACCAACCTGAAGATATCATCCATTCACATTAAAGTGGCACACCATGTGAAGGGTTTTTTAGTCAGACATCCAGGGTTTAAATATTTCATGGCATATTTTTGTCCCGGAATGTATTATTCTTTCATAATAAGAGGTAGTTATCCCTATTAGCACATAAAAACCATGGCTTCCTCCATCTACGTAAAAAAAATTGTGATGAATAAGGAATTCAATTATAAAGGGGACATGCAAACAACTCCATTGAGGCTATAATGGATACTTTCTAGAAGTGAAGCGAGCTTTTTGATGTTGGGGTTACTTTACCGGGGATACAGACACTCGAGGTCAATGGAGAAACACTATAGGAAAGATAAACAACTAGTCTACTCAAAATATTAAACCCCATTTTTTAAAGAAAAACCCTATGACTATGAATGTTACCTAGAACATTAGGTAAAGCTCTAAAGGAAATTAACTTCATGCTTTATATCTTTAAGAAAAGATGTTAAAACATTGAAGTTGTATAATTGGGGTACTATGGATTCAATTTATGAGGGAATGACTAAAAATGAACCACTTGTTTGAGCTCTAAAGGTATGATTTCTTTTGAAA
>ML808323.1:143542-194978 GCA_009831015.1 Picea engelmannii | reverse complement strand
TTTCTTTAATATTCATTAGTATGCATCTGTAGTTAGGAAATCCGACGGTCACGATATGTTCCCGACATAGAGTGATCCGACGGTTCATACTCTACTTGATCTTAACGACCATTGATCTGTGGCATAATGCCCGATTGGTCCATGATCTCTATTTAAAGAGCATGGAGGGTCATTTGCTGATGATCGATTGTGAGAAACTCTCTTGTAAAATCTCTCTGTAATCTTTTTCTTTGCATTAATAAAATGCTCCAAGTGGCTGCGTTGGCTGGGGCTGTGGATGTTTCCCCGTAGGGGTTTTACCATGTGAAAACATTGGTGTGTTGATATTTGATCTAATTATGTGAGTAGTTACTGAAGGTGTTCATCCTCTGTTGGAATACCTGTGTTGTCAAACAATCCTTTCAAATTCACTCGCATAAGCCATCAATAGAGCTCAACTTGGTTTTTCCTCGGGAGTCACAAAATTATGCATGTTCTCCTACTTGTTAGATGTAATATGTGCTTCTAACAAATTCATATTGTTAGGTTGGTTTTGGTATTCAAATCAACCTCGAGTTCACATTTATTGCAAATATTTATGGGATGATAGGTACCATTTTCAATATGAACTTGCTTGTGATGGTTTCCTGATACCATTATATAAACTTATTCTCTACAAACCATGCCCAAGGATATCTCCAGAATCATTATAGGTGTTGAAAACCATTGAGAATTGGTATTTGGAGGAATATTCTACATACATAAACATCTATGGTGCCACACAAGCACCTCACACATTGCTAGCCTATGTGCCAAATAGGGTTGTCAATGAGGAGCTCATATACCAAATAGATTTGCATGGATTTAATAATTTTCTGATAAAATACCAAAAAATTCAAACTTTAATTCATAAAGGAAACATTCATGAAGTTAACTCACCTAAAAATATCCTTTGTTTAGCCACAATGTGTTAGAAAAACAAGATCGCAAAGCAATAAAATAAAATAAAATGCAGAAATAAAACACAAAAGGTACACAATAAAATAGAGACACAAATATAAGTGGTTCACCCAGTGTGGGCTACGTCCACCAGAGAAATTGCCAGGTCCTTCCTTTATGATTATCCAGCGAATGAAGGGATACAACCTACATCACACCCACTGTAACTTCCTCTTCTTTCTCTCACAGTCTCCTCACTCATAATAAAATATTCGCAATGATACATAGCCGTAATACATTTCCCTCATAAAAGAGGGTTTCCTTCTAAGGAAAAAACCCTAACATAACTTATACCATCATATCTGTGACCTTATAATGAACGGTCCAGATTTACTATGAAATTATAATATACATTTACAGGGCAATTTTTCCTCTGGGGGCTCGCTTTCCCCCGGACCCTGTAGGGGTGTAACTCCCCCTGCACTCCCCCGCGTGGAGGAGTGTACATTCTTCCAGGTTTTAAAGTCTTTATGGGGTATAAACACAGTTGAAAACAAAGACCTCTGAATTAGGAAGATAATCAGGCTCCACAACCAACAATCTCCCACTTGGAGACCGATTTCAACAACTCCATCGTTGTTGTATCTGTTGAACTGTGATCCTTCTTTGACCTGGAAAATTTCTCATATTCACCTTCATGCTTGAAGACCAAATGAAACTAAGCAAGAACTCATTTTCTCCCTGGTTACGGCCTTTGTTAACATGTCTGCAGGATTTCGACTAGTGTGTATCTTTTCCAACTTCAATTGTCCATCTTCCAAGATAGATCGTATGGAATGGTACATGAGTTGTATATGCTTAGTATTCAAATGGAAGGCTGAGTTATTTGCAAGATGAATGTCACTCTCACTGTCACAGTATAACTTGATATTCTCCTACTTCTTTCCCAATTCCTCCATAAACCTCGATAACCAAATCATCTCTTTACTAGCCTTTGTAGCAGCAACATACTCTGCCTCTGTTGCTGAAAGTGAAACAACCTTTTGCATTTTTTAAATCCAACTTATTGATGTTCCACCTATAGTAAAAACATACCTTGTGGTGCTCCCCCTGCTATCTTTATCACCTACCATATCTGAATCAACATATCCCTGTAGAATAGTGTCTGGACCTCCAAAACATAATGCATGAGTAGTAGTACCTCTCAAATACCTAAGAATCCACTTTACTATCTCCCAATGTTCTTTTCCTGAATTGTTCATATACCTGCTCACAACTCCCACTGCATGTGCAATATCTGGTCTTATGCAAACCATCGCATACATCAAGCTGCCAACTGCTAATGAATAAGGGATCCTGGACATGTATTCTATATCCTCCCGTGTCTTGGGACACATTTCCTTAATTAATTTGAAATGGATGGCCAAAGGTGTACTAACTAGTTTTGAATTCTGCATTCTAAACCTCTCCAACACCTTGTCTATGTACTCACTCTGAGACAATGCCAATTTGTGATTTTTCCTGTCTCTTGTTATTCTCATACCAATGATTTTCTTTGAAACACCCAAATCCTTCATCACAAATGAATTAGATAATTTATTCTTGAGCACATTTATAATTTGCATATTAGAACCTACAACAAGCATGTCATCTACATACAATAACAAGATAATATAGCTTCCATTTTATATCCTTTTAAAATAAACCCAATGATCAGAATGACATCTACTATAACCTTTTTCTATCATAAACCTGTCAAACTTCAAATACCATTGCCTTGGAGCTTGATTTAGGCCATACAATCTCTTCTTCAACTTGCATACCAAATTCTCCTTCCCTTTGACCTCATACCCCTATGGCTTCTGCATATAAATCTCTTCCTCCAAATCCCCATGGAGAAAAAGTTATTTTTACATCTAATTGTTCAATATGAAAATCTTCTACTGCCACAAGACTTAAAATAGTCCCAATTGAAGTCATTTTAACAACAGGAGAAAATATTTCATCAAAATATATACCTTTCTTTTGTGCAAACCCATTTACAACAAGTCTAGCCTTGTACCACTTTTTCCCTCCATCTTCTTCCTCCAACTTGTAAACCCATTTATTCTGCAATGATTTTTTTTTTTTTTTTGCGGGCAACTGAAGCAAATCCCAAGTCTAGTTATTTACCAGGGAATCCATTTCCTCTTTCATGCCTTGCTCCCACTTATTTTTGGTGTCTACCTGCATTTCCTCTTTATAACATTCTGGTTCACTAGAATCAGTCAACAATAAATAATACAATGAATGAGATTATCATTCAGGGGGTCTAATTAACCTGGTATATCTTCTAACAACACTTGCAGGAGTTTGAGGTACCTGTTGCTCCTGTTGTTGTACATTTTGATTTTCTGGTACCTTTGGAATTTGTTTTTTAGTGATCTCATCAAGCACAGTGTGTTCTGTTTTTTCTTTTTCCTGTTTCTTTCCCTGTAACTAATCTTTGTACATGACCTTCTCATTGAATATGGCATCTCTAATCCTAATGATTTTGTGATTTTCATAATCCCATAAGCAATAACCAACGTCATGAACACCGTATCCAGTAAAGGTACACTTCTTGGATTTTCCCTCAAGCTTTGTTCTATTTTCTTTATCAATATGGACAAATGTTTCACAACCCAAAGTTTTCAAAAAAGAATAGTTTACGTTTTTACCTGTCCATGACTCCTCTGGAATTCCACCATATAAAGAGCTTGAAGATCCTTTGTTTATTAAGTAAACAAAAGTATCTATAACATCTGCCCAGAACTGTAAGGGCAAACCATCATGCAATCTCATAATCCTTGCACACTCCATGATTGTCATGTTCATCCTTTCTGACACACCATTTTCTTGTGGTGTTCTTGTAGCTATATTCTCTCTATGAAACCCATGGTATGAAAAGTAATAATCAAACTCCTTGCTGCAATATTCACCTCCATTGTCTGATTAGAGATACTTCAACCTTTTTCCTGTCTCATTCTCAACCAAAGCTTTCCATTTCTTAAAAGTATAAAAAACATCATATTTTTGTAGAATGCAATAAACCCAAGTTTTTCTAGTTGCATCATCAATAAAAGTAAAATAATAACGAGAGACACCAAGAGATGATGCATGAGTTGGTCCCCATACATCTATATGCACAAGCTCTAACCTTTCACTCTTCTTTTCTTTTCCGACTCTGAGAAATCTGTCTCTCTTATGTTTTCCATAAATACAATGATCACATAAATCCAAATCAATTTGTTAAAGATCTGGTAACAAATTTATTTTGTGAAGTATCTACATCCCCTTCTCATTCATGTGTCCAAGCCTATGATGCCACAATGTTGTATCCACTCCTGTAGAGGATGAAGAGATAGAAGAGTCAGTATTACCAGTACATAAATACAATGTACCTACCTTCTCTCCTTTTTCTATCATCAATGATCCTTTGGTGACGTTCCACACCTTATTTGTAAATATGGATATACAACCTCCACTTTCCATCTGCCCTGTTGAAATCATATTTTTCCTTAGATCTGGAACATGTCTTACCTCTTTCAACAACCATTGGTTTCCATTCCTTTACTTTATTTTTACCTTTCCCATTCCAACAATTTTGCATTTTGCATCATCACCCAAATGAACCTGTCCAAAATCACCTTGAACATAATATAGAAAATGTTTCCTATGGGGTGTAGCATAAAATGAAGCCCCTGAATCTACTACCCAAAACTCAGAGATATTATCTACAGAAAGAATCAAAGCATCTTGTAACACACTACCTATTGCATTTGCTTCCTGATTTTTCTCCTGCTATCCATCTCTTTGTTTCTTTGGAGCTCTGCAGTCTTTCTTCAAATGTCCTTTCTTCCCACAATTCCAGCACTCTATCTTTTCGAGTCTGGATTTGGATCTTCCCTTCCTAGAATTCCCATGATTCCCTGAGCCCTTTCCTTTATCCGTTTGTCTTCCCTTATTATCCATGTTTAACGCATTATCTGATGTCTCACCTGTGATTTTCCTTCGCATTTCCTCACTAAGGATAACACCAACAACATCATCAAATTTTAAAGTGTTTGAACTAGAGACATAGTTACTTACATCCATGACCAAGCTGTTCCAACTTTCTGGAAATGAGCACAATATTAGAAGATCCCTGACCTCATCATCAAAGTCCACTTTTACATAACTCAGTGGATTAGTAACCATATTAAATTCGTTTAAATGATTTGCAACAGACCCACCTTATGACATATTCATATTAAATAATCTCTTCATTAGAAATACCTTATTGGACGTTGAGGGTTTTTCATATAGTTTACCCAATACGTCAATTGGCTCCTTCGTTGTCTTTTCTTTTGAAATATTGAAAGCCACTGATGCTACCAGGCTTAGCCGTATCGTTCCTAGAGCCTTTTTGTCAAGAATCTCCCATTCTTCATCCTTCATGGTCGTCGACTTCTTTTCTATTCCACTCAATGGTAGGAATAGATCCTTCTGATATAAATAATATTCCATCTGCATCTTCCATAACTGGTAGTTTTGGCTGTTAAATTTATCGACCCTAAAATTTCCATCTTCCGCCATTTCTCCCACTCGAATCAGGAACCCACTTTTCCTGCGAGTTACCTTTTGCTCTGATACCAGTTGTTAGAAAAACAGGATCACAGAGAAATAAAATAAAACAAATGTGGAAATAAAGCATAAAATATACACAATACAATAGAGACACAGATATATGTGGTTCACCTGGTGTGGGATACATCCACCAGAGAAATTGCTAGGTCCTTCCTTTATTATTATCCAAAAAATGAAGGGATACAACCTACAACACACCTGTTGTAACTTCCTCTTCTTTCTCTCACAATATCCTCACTCAGAATACAATATTCACAATGATACATAGCTGAAATACATTTCCCTCATAAATGAGGG
The DNA here is from genome assembly GCA_009831015.1 of Picea engelmannii. NCBI lineage: Eukaryota > Viridiplantae > Streptophyta > Pinopsida > Pinales > Pinaceae > Picea > Picea engelmannii. The sequence goes on along the minus strand of ML808323.1, from coordinate 189,116 downwards.
TTTCCTTATAGGGAAAAAAAACCCTAACATAACTTATATCGTCAGATCTGCGACCTTATAATGAATGGTCTAGATTTACTATGAAATTACAATATGAATTTACAAGGAAAATTTTCCTTCGACGAATTCTCCCTCGAACCCCCGTCAAGGGCCCACTTGCCCCCGGACCTCGCAAGGGGGGTAACCCCCCCTGCACTCCCTCGCATAGAGGAGTGTACATTCTTTCGGGGTGTAAATTCTTCATGGGGTATAAACACAGCTGAAAACAAAGACCTATGAATCAAGAAGATAATCAGGCTCCGTAACCAACATAATGTGCAATGTGAGGATAAAGAGTTAAATGAATTAGTAATTCTTTAGGATATCCTTGTATTTGATGATGAAATTTCTTTGTCAGAAGTGGATTTATGTAGGGATGGATTATTCATTGACCATATGCAGGTCGGGATTATTAATCATCTAGAGAAAATTTTAGTTGTAAAGGGAGTAGATCATGATTTACACAGATGATTTCTAGATCCCAAAGAAGAAACAATAGCATATTTACAACTCATCATCACACACAACAAAGAAGATAATGTTGTAGATAAAAAATCACTTTCAACAATTTTAAAATTTCAAATCAATTATCATGAGCATTAATGCCACTTATGTTTTGATTCCTTTCAAGATATCTATATTAATCATAATCATTTTCAGGATATTGTTGGAAATTGGTTGGAGTCATGTTTTTCTCAACATTTTTTACAAAGTGGTAAGTGACTACTATTCTCAACTATGAATTACTTTTCAAACACTATAATTATTTCAATCTTTCATGATGAAAAATTTCAATCATTCAAACCTATGCAAAGCTCTGATTTTGTTTTAGATTTTACAATCCTTGCTGGATTCATTGGCATTATGATTTCACTTGATTTTTCTATGCCAAAAGTTAGTATGGTTAGGATAAGGTAGCATGGCATAGCTAAATAGACTCCTAAGGATGATCCCAACTTTGGGATTGAAACATCGAGTTTACTAAAACCTAACATAGTTTTCCTATGTTTTATCATAATTTCTACTACGTAAAACATGAACAAACTTATAGCTAGTGTTATTTATTTTCTGAAGTCTAATTTTAGTTTCACTTTGTTAATATATTTCCTTTGGATGATCTTAAAGGTTGCGCAATTACTTCCTGACTTGATTTTTGTGATTTACATTTCTATGAGGTGTTTTTATGATTATTATACCTCACATGGCTTGTCATGTGATTGACTTGTTTGTGGTTTCCCCGATTGGTTAATGACATGGCCTTATAAATACACACACACTTGCAAATCCTTAAAATCTTTCATTTTACTTCTCAGTCATAACTAGAACACAGAATCTATGAATAAATATTCCACACTATTTGAAAGTTACAATAGTGGTGGCATTGGGACTTACCCAAGTAGTTAAACTCTATAAGATCTTGAAATTTTAGTTAAGTGGTGATTCAACCAACATGAAGATATCATCCGTTCACATTCAATGGGCACACCATGTGAAGGTTTTTTAGTAAGATATTTAGTATTTGAAATATTTCAATTCATAGTTTTATTTAGGCATGGCCTATCCTTTCCTAATAACATGTAGTACTTATCCCCATAAGCATGTAAAACCTGCTTCTTAAACCATTCACTTACAAAAAATAGTGATGGGAAAGGAAGTCAATTATAAAGGGGACATGCAAACAACCCCATTGGGACTATGGATGCTCACTTGTAGTAGAGAAAGTTTTGTGATCTCGGGACAACTCCACTAGGGCTATGGACACTCATGAGTAATGGAGAAACAATGCAAGTAAGTGAAATAACATGTATACTCAAAATCTTAAACCCCATTTTTAAAAGAAAAACCATGTAAATATGACTATTATGTATAAAATTAGGTGAAGATCTAAAGGAAAATAACTTCATAATTTATACCTTTAAGAAAATCTTCTAAGCCATTGGAGTTGTATAATTGGGGCACTATGTATTCAAGTTATGAGTGAAAAACTTAAAGAAACCACTTGTTTGAGCTCTAATGGTATGATTTATTTTGAAATTTTTATGTATTCTTGTTAAAATATATAGTTGAATTGTAATGACTTAGATATTCATAGATTCGCCAAGTGTGTCTCCATTTGTTGATCCCTCAACAACCCCCCAAGATTTGGGAAAAACTTGGTGTACTACATTTTTCTCATTGGTCAAGATATGATTCTTTCTTTTGAGTTTCACATAGACCTTATTTTTTTACTTCCTTGTCGAATTATTTATTTCTTTTAATTGATCAAGTTAGATTGGTGTTCATGTTTCACTTGGTAGGGTTTATTTTGGCCTTTTCTCAAGCTTCATTACTTAGAAAACATTTCTTTATTTTCTTCTATGGTTCGATCTCTTTTGTCCATGATCCTTGGATAGGGCCTCTTCTTCATCATTCCTACCTAAACTATCCCTCGATCTGAGAATCAACCTGATTTCCAAATGATACTCTCCTTTGAACAACTCTAGTGTGGGTAAGTCCCAATTTTGAAATCAATGTTGATATCCCAATTGGTCCGTTCTTATTCTTTGAACCATTTTATTTTTTCAATATTTCAAACAACTTAGGATCTTCTTTAGCCCAAATCCTCCATGATACCTAATCTCAAAGTCATGCCTTCTTTTCACTGATTTGTTATTACCTTGCCTCGATTCCTAAATTGGCACTGTAAGTTGAATCAGACCCTCTTGTCACTATTATATTCTAGACTTGTTCAATGTGCTTTCCTTTTATATTTTCTTTTTGAACATTGTTTTATTATTGGACCAAATACCTAAAATCGGTCTCTCACATCACAAGCTTAGAGTGAACATGTAATGATTCAAGGATCAACCTTGATTTCCCAATCTTCCCTTCTCTTTACCAATGTTGGGTTGTGAGGTATTAATTTGTTAATCAATCTTGATTTCTCAGTGAGCTTGCTCACAAATTTATGTTTGCACATTTGAAGATATATTTCCATAATTCCACATGAGTGGAGCCCTATTAAGTTTGATTGTTATATTCCTTCCTTTAAAATTATGGGTGTCATGGGATCTCAATTTCTCAATTTCCCTTGATGGCCAAGTCAAGTCACTTCCCAGAAACTTGTTCCTTGTTTTCTAATCAGCCCCAATCTTGAAATCAGGCTTTCCCTCAGCTAATGATAGTAAATAAGGGTCTCGGTTTTCAAATAGTCCTAATTCACACAACATGCTTCATTCCATTCCAAATTGTGACATGTGCGACTTCTATTTAACATTTGAATTCGATACTTAACATGACAATTTTGAATTAGCACCCCTTTAATGCGTCTCTTGGCTCATCCTAATCCAAAAATTCTACAACTCAAACTTATCACCCTTTCAAATTTGGAAATAAATACATTCTATACTTGGTATTTTGGCTTAAAAGTTTGAAATTATATGCAAAGTTCACTAGTTTGAATAATTTGTACATCAAAGAGATGATCAAAATTCCTTCATGACATTTATAAAAGCCAACTGGATTTAATAACAATACCACTCAAGATAGATTACTTGTTTATTGGCTTCTTCAACTAGGAATTTAATTTTCAAATGCCTTTGTTTGAATTAGTAATTTCTTGAAATGGATGGATGTTTCACTATTTCAACTAGCATTGCCATACATGAAATTTAAATTTTACTTTCTTCAAACTTAATTAGCTTCCTATGTGAGCCTCCATTTTCTTTTTTTTCACTTGCACATTAATCATTGAAAAAATTGAACTTGAACTGTAATTCCCAATGAAATTTTAAAAAATATGATACAATGGTATTTTCCTTGGGTTATGATCGACATTGCAATCCATAAAAGCTGGTTTCTAGTTTGAGTTTTTTAATATTAGTTTTTTTATGTATTTTTATGTGATTTTTTAGCTAAACCATGGATTCCCTACTTTGTATTACGGTAACCTACAAGGATTTTCATAAGGCTACTGGGAAATGAAAGTTAAGAGGAGAAATCAATTACAAACCAATCAGAGTATCAAATGGAGTTCGTAAGGGAAACAAATCCAACTAGTGAACTCACCCCCACCACCTAAAATTCGTTAGGAAGGAGGAATTTAGATAAATACAAGTAGCCATTCATGGAAGCCCGAGCTACAAGAGATACTAATTTTCCTATTTTTGCAGACACTACATACACTAATAGGTTTGATGGAGCCCACAAATACAATGAATTGGGTTTGATGGAGCCCACAAATATAATTAAATGTTTCAATTAATTGAAAATTGAGAAGGGGTTAGGGGCAACAAAGACCTAGATGAAAGGGAAGAAGAAGAGATATCCATAACACAAAATTTAGAGAAAATAGATTATTAATGATGCCTTATGTAGAAATAATTGGACACCTAATTCAACATACATAGGTTAGCACACAAATAATATTTAATGACCAAGGAAGGTAAAATGGATATTTCACCCCAGTTAATCGTGTTCCTAATGAAAACTATCCAAGATTGAAATTCACTTCACCAATGATTGGATGAAATCCTTCATGAGTGAACAAAACCATTATGACATCTTGGATGAATGGTATGAAGTGAGAACTTTCAAAGCCATAAGAAACAAAACCTTCACAAACATACATCTCTAACAAGACAAACATTGGAAACTCAATTAATCAATATATTTTTTGGAGAAAATGATTCAACTCATGTGAAATTAGGTTGAGTTCCATATTTGCATGAAGTCACTAAAAGAGGTAAAATTTTCAACTAGACTACTATAATATAAAATTTACTTGAAGAATCCATTATCATAGCTCAATTTGGTTTTTCCCTAAGAGTCACATAATTCTACATGTTCTCCTACCTGTTATATGCAATAGGTGCTTCGAACACATTCATAGGTTCAGGTTAGTTTTGGTTTCCAAATCAACCTCTTATTCATGTTTATTGCAAAGATTTATGGAAGGACGTGTACCATTTTTAGTATGAACTTATATGTGATGGTTTCCTTGCACACTTATATGAACTTATTCTCTACAAACCATTCCCAAGTATATCTCCAAAAGGATTAGAGGCGATGAAAAACATTGGGGATTGATATTTGGAGGGATATTCTACATACATAAGAATATATGGTGCCATCCAAGCACCTCACACATTCCCAACCTATGTGCCAAATATGTTGGTCTTTCAAGAGATTGGAAACCAAAAAAAAATGCATGGATTTTTTAGGGCCCTTATTTTGATGTGTTTTGGTATGGTCTACAAGACCTTTTATTAACTATTTACCTTGCAATTTTCCATCCTATTACCCTATAATGACATATATTTTACCGTTTTTCCTTCAAAACAAATTTTTGGTTCAAAGGTAATTATATCAGCCTAAGTTTTTAATTTTTCCTTGTTTAATGAATGAAATGTGTTTAATTGATCAAGCTAATGAAATTACAGGAACATTCTTGTAGTCTGTTTAACATGTCATATAGTTGCCTTGATGGTTGAGATATTTTCTACTCGTTCCAACAAATTCAGAGATATGGGTTTTGTAGAGAATTGCGTACACATGGACATCCACTATCCAATTTGGCCAACACTACAATAAGTGAAGAGATATTATTGGTCAACTGTCTAATCGATTTGTGTTGCACATACAATTTTGTTACAATTTCATGCCTTCGGTCATGAAATCATAGCGAATTGACTTATTACAAAATTATGTTAATTCAATTAGTTTGTCTGAAGCTAATGTTGTAGTGTCTCGACTATCCTTAGTAGATACGAGATTGGAAGTTCAATAAATATTAGTTTTTTTAATTTGAAATCATTGTTTAAATATCATAGGAAGTCGTTCCTAAACATATGTATTGACAGACTGATAATAGCATTAAGAGGAAACAAACCACACTATGTTCGACATTGATGTACTATGTTAATTATCAAATATAAAGATTGGTTCATGTGCATTTCTTTGTTGTGTTCTTGGGCTTGTAAGTGTTATTGGGCATACTTCTAAGAGAAGGCAGGGCTCCCTTCATCTCAAAAGTATCTCCCTAGTTTGTTTTTGTTTATTTACTTGCATTAGGATTAATTGTAATTTTGTTGTTGATAATAATTTGTTAAGTTTGATTCATGTAGATAGTTCAATGGAATTTTTTAGTGAGATCAATTAATTAATGTTAAAGTTTTATTTCATGCTTGTATTTCAGTTGATGCCTATGAGAACAAGAGTTCATGCTTGATTCTTTGGCAATTAAATTGGTGATTCTCTGGACACAAATTGTCAAGAGCTGCAGATTGATGAAATCAATGATTGTCATTATTTATTTATCAACACCTTCCCGTGATAAATACCTTGATCACATGTATTAGATTTTGATTTTTTGTTTATGTTTCAAGTTAATGGTTGTCAATCTGACTAAAAAAGTGGATCCAACAAAGTACTTTTGGGTATAAAAATCTATATCCAACTTGCAATTCAACCTTAAAATGTCCACTATTAGATAAGAAACTAGATTGAATTTATTTCATAGCCTATGTTGGCCCTTGACCAAGTTTTGAGGAAACATTGGTCGTGTTTGACCACTTTTGGGACTTCGACAGGCTGGTCGAATATGGAGCGCCCAGGCGGAGCTGAGATCGTGGGATTTCACTTGTTTTGCGGGCTTTTGGACCCAATGAAGGGTTTACTAGGGTTTATGTAATGGGTTATGGGATGTCGGCCCATGGGTTTACCCATGATTAAGCCTTTTTGTAAATGTATAAATAAGTAGCTAAGGGATGTAAGAAGCGGGGTTGGATATGTGCACAATATGTTGTAAGTGTTAATGTTGGCTTAGTGTAAGAGGTTGCAAGTTTCTTTGTGCAAACAAACTATGTAGAGTGAGGCTCTGTGCCTTGACCTGATTTTGGGAAGTAGGATCTCGCGTGTAGCGTGCAAATTTCCTATCCTCTGCAGAGTTTGGATCTGTGGCTTTGTGCACATGAGCGACCGAATGTGATAAGATTGAAGACTAATAAAGAAGAAGAAGAAGTTGGTGGACGTAGCCCCACACTGGGGTGAACCACGTATATCATGTGTCTTGATGTGCTTTGTGTGATGTGAATTATGTTTTTTATCTTCTTAGTGTTGTTGTTATAATGTATGATGAATGCATCTGATGTTGTTTCTTAGTGCTTAAAGATATTAAAGATAAATGAATGATAGATCTAGGCTAATTCTCTATTCTAAGTGATTGAAAGTGCTTGATATTTATTGTTACCGCGTTGATCTGTAATAAGGGTTTAATCTGAGATGTGAACGAGACTCATGAACTAATGCATATTGTTGTCTAAGTGCTCTGCTAAGTGTTGTAATCAAAGATCTGTGTCCCAGCTTGGTTGTAGACACCTGAGTCCTACAACCCCCCCTGCCTCTACCTTGGGTGAGACTTCATCTTCTTCGCAGGTGTTTCCGAAAGGGATGGTAGTTAGGGTTTTATTGGTGTGTTGTTGAAGCATTGAACCCTGGGTCTGCCCCTGTGCCAACAAATGGTTCTGTTGCCAGGACTTAAAACTGTGATTGCTGGGAACTTAAGAAAAGAGAAAGCTCTGTGCTAAGAAAGAAACCCGATATAAAGAAAAGAGGTAAGATCTTAAAGCTTTGTGCTCTGGTAAGGGTAAGATAAGTGGAAATTTTTTCTTCGAAAGCATGAATCTAGGCATGTTTGATAGGTTTTGTACTAGTCTGAATGACAAGGCACAATTAGAAGAAAGAGTTGATCTGAATAAATTTGATAGAAATAGAGAAAGACATGTTATTCTTATGAATAGAAATAATTTTTGGACTAATAAGTGGATGCAGGAACCTAGAAAGAATTTTTGCAGATTGTAGGTCCATCACTATGATCCCAGTGTGAAGTATAGGAGAGGTTGGGGATCGTTTAAAATAAAGAGAGGATTGACACTATGTTATAATTGCAGAAGCCCAAGACATCTTGCTAAAGAATTCCCTGGTATAGGTCCTATTTGTCTTTTTTGTAAATCTATTGGTCATGAGGTTGAGGATTTCCCAAGGATGATTGCTAAAGTTGAAAAGATGAACATTGGACAAGAAAACTATAAAGAAGGTCAAGAGACTAAGGACATGTTAAATAATCATAAAGAGAAAGAGTTAGAGACTATGTTAATATAGTTAAAAGAAGTAATGGATGATCACAGAGACATCAGTTTACCAGAGATCTTGAAAGAAAAACAACGCATAGTTACAAGAATAGAAGAATTCAACATAGACTATGTATTGGATGAAGAAACACATGTGAATATTATGCCAGAAAGCACTTGGGAAATTTTGGGAAGGCCTGCTATGATACCTTCATTGGGAAGGATAGGCTTGTTTAAAGGAAATATGATAAACCTATGTGGAAGAGTTACTAATATACCTTTGATTTCTCATGAAACATCGACTGGAGAAGAATTTGAATTCATTAAATTTGCTGAGAACAATGCCCCTTTTCCACTTTTATTAGGAAAGACTTGGATTGAGAAGGATCAAATTAGAAGGAAAGCAGAGGAGAAAGCTACAGAACAGAAAAAGCAAGAACTAAGGGACTTCATAACCAGAAAAATAGAGCGACTAATAGAAGAACAAGAGGATAAGTCGAAGTAACATAGGGCAAGACAATTAGTTGTCAAAAGAACGCAGGAAAGCTTGAAGAACCTTTCCGTGCAGGAAATAAGTATAGCCACCCCGGAAATAGTAATAAAAGGGACATTAACCTCATAATCTGTAAGATCACATCAGTAATGCGAAGTACTTTCACTAGGAGAGAATAAGAATAAAAATGGGAAGAGGATTCCATAAATTGTTAGAGAAGCTCAAATCACGGGAAAGAAGGCCAGGAAGCTCAATAAGAAAAGCTAAGCTAGAAAAACTATAGGAAGCTACAAAGAACAGAAGGAAGACTTTGCAGGAGGTGGATTTGCAGAACTTGAACCTTGCTGGAATAGAAGAACCACACAGAATGGGACTTCTCCACAGTGGAGCTATATGACTGTTGGAGGCGCCCCGACCATTAGAATGACACCCCATAACGGCTAGAAATGCAGTTATGAGAGAATGGATCATTGAGACCACGCCATAATGGAAAGTTTCACATTGATGACCGCATTCCTGCCCACAGGAGGAATCCTTTATGACACTTTCTTATTTAACCTATCGGATGCTATGCCAGGACCACTTTTTGCCCCTCGTGATTATCCAAGCTACCAGAGAATAAATTGTATATCGTGCTGTGATTTCTAGACCTTGCCATCCGTTGGATTAACTCACTTATCTGTTATCCTACATGATCTATTTGTCTACAAGTGTGGATGTCAGGTGAACCTAGCATGTTAGAGATATATGTTGGGGAGATCCTTATGAATATAATGGCTGATAGACCAGTGCAGGACAAAGCCTACATGATTTTTGAAGGAATTGAAGAAAAAGGATCACAACTAGAACAAGTGGTTACGACAGTGGAACAACGCCTGGAAGGGCCTATTACAAAGCAACTGATTCAGGAGTTCATCAAGAAAGAGGCTCTGGTGAAGCAACAAGTCGAGGCAACTCGAGCCAATCTTAAGGCCTTTGAAGGGGCACTACCCAGATCTGAGTGACTCGGGACAGGTCACAGGTGAGTGTTGGGTGATTGTTGGCCCTTGACCAAGTTTTGAGGAAACATTGGACATGTTTGACCACTTTTGGGACTTCGACAGGCTGGTTGAAGATGGAGTGCCCAAGCAGAGCTGAGATCGTGGGATCTCACTTGTTTTGCGAGCTTGTGGACCCAACGAAGGGTTTACTAGGTTTTATGTAATGGGTTATGGAATGTCGGCCCATGGGTTTACCCATGATTAATACTTTTTGTAAATGTATAAATAAGTAGCTAAGTGATGTAAGAAGTGGGGTTGGCTATGTGCATAATATGTTGTAAGTGTTAATGTTGGCTTAGTGCAAGAGGTTGTAAGTTGCTTTGTGAAAACATAGTGTGTAGAGTGAGGCTCTATGCCTTGACCTGATTTTGGGAAGGATAATCTGGTGCACAACGTGCAGATCTTCTGTCCTTTGTGGAGTTTGGCTCTATGGATTTCTTCACATGAGCGACTGAATGTGAGAAGATTGAATACTAATAAAGAAAAATAAGAATTTGGTGGACGTAGCCCCACACTCGGATGAACCACGTATATCCTATGTCTTGATGTGCTTTGTGTGATGTGAATTGTGTTGTTTATCTGCTTAGTGCTATTGTTATAATGTATGATGAATGCATCTGATGTTGTTTCTTAGTGCTTAATGGTATTAAAGATAAATGAATGCTAGATCTAGGCTAATGCTATGTGCTAAGTGATTGAAAGTGCTTGATCTTTATTGTTACTGCGCTGATCTGTAATAAGGGCTTAATCTGCGATGTGAATGAGATTCATGAACTAATTCATATTGTTGTCTAAGTGCTCTTCTAAGTGTTGTAATCACATATATGTGTCCCAACTTGGTTGTAGACACCTGAGTCCTATAACCCCCCTTGCCTCTACCTCAGGTGAGACTTCATCTGCTTCGCAGGTGTTGTCGAAAGGGCTGGTAGTTAGGTTTTTTTTGGTGTGTTGTTGAAGCGTTGAACCCTGGGTCTGCCCCTATGCCAACAACCTATTGGAATGTCGTGTCTCTGAGATTCATTTTGCATATATTTTTCCTGGTGCTTCGTAATTCTAAAACCCCAGATTGATAATTAATGTATTGAATTACCATGATATAATTCACCCAACATTTTGGTGTCATTGTCAGGGAAGCATTGAAGGAGCTAATCTCAAGAGAGTGTGCAATTTCTTTCCTATAGTTTTTGTAGGAACAACATTTTTGACTCAGAAGGTGGAAGCAGTAAGATGGGAGCTGAAAAGGCCTATGCAGAATACTCTAGTGAGTATCCATGGGATCTTGTCATGTTGGAACTTATTAGGGTACTATAAATTTTTATATGTTCACTTGATTTTAGCTAGGGATTTTATATTTGAGATGTTGTAAATAATATTTTATCCTGCAAATTATTTTCAAGAAGGTGCCTGACATGCTGGTCTCCTAGATGATGTTGCCTCGCCCGCCATCCATTTTTCCCAATACTTTGTCATCCTGCTACACCAGTCATTCCATTACACCGTTCACTTCATCATTCCCCCCTACTAATGTCATTCTTGAATAAAACAAATGTTAAATAACAGAGGATAATAAAATATTAGATTAGTTTAATAGGGAAATTAATAATATATAATTAATTAGTTTAAATTAATAGTGTTAGTAATTAGTAATTAGGTTAGTAATTGGGTTAGGTTAATAATAAAATTAAGAACATAATAAAACATTAATTTAAAAAACTAAATAAAAACTAATTAAGAGACATTTAATAATAAAAACAATTAAAAATTTAAATAAATAAAAATTAAACGTAAAAACAAAACAAAAAAAGAAAAAACGTAAACAAAACACATAAATACAAAACATTATAAATAAAACATAAAACAAAAACAAATTAAAACGAAAAATAAAAAACACTTAAAACAAAATAAAATAAAAATCAAATAAAAGCAAAACAAAAATTACAACAAAGTTTAAATCAAATAAAAATTATATAATAAAGCAAATAAAAATATATCCTAAGTCCTCTCGTATTTCACTTTCCAGACCCCCTTCCCCCCCCTTACATCATTTAACCAAGGGGGTGGCGGTGGGGGGGGGGGGGGGGGCTTGAAAAGTGGTTTCCACTTTGCCACATGTCCCCTTCCTATGATTTTAGAACCCCCCCCCTCCGGAAACCACTTTTCCTCCCTGTAAAAACCATTTTTCGCACAGTTTGACCACCCGTCTTCCGAGGACGATTATGGGAAAACCAAGATGCAATTTGAGAAATTGAAAGAGGGTTTTTCTAACCACAGGCCAAATAAAAATAACCTCTCCCATTTTTCTCGTAGTTGTTACATATTGGCATAATCGATAGCATATTTGAGCCCTATTTTTCGGGATTCATGATTTTCTTGTTTGACACATATTTTTCAAATGAAGATCCGAGACAGAGGGAGATGAATTTCATAAAACCGAGAGAGTTTTTTTCTCAGAACAAGATGATATGAAAAAACCTCCTCCATATTTTACACATCTGTCATGTTTTGGGGGAAACGAGCTCATCATCATTGCCTTATTTTTGCAGTTGTTCAATCTATTTTTTTGGGATACAATGCTAGATTTTAATGTATCAGGCTGCTCTTTTTGGGGGATCAGTTTGATTCAAACCCCTGAGATTGAGGTACCTATATATATCTTGTAATTTTGATGTAAAATGGGTTGGAACCTATTGAAGAAATAGTGCTCATTATTGTAATCAACTCGGAGAGCCACAATTCATCAATCTAATAATACAATTGCAGCGGATACATGATTCATGTGTCAATCTTGGTGGTGAAGTGATTCTATCATTGTAATTTGTTTCCATTGTGTTTCTTAAGTTATCCATATTCTAAATTATGCTAGTAAGTTTAAAGAACAAAATTTGTTGAGATATACACTCTGATTTTGGCTTAGACATAATTATCAATGTTTTCTGCTTAAGGGTTAATTCCAGGATTCTTTATTGCACTATTATAACCTATTCATATCATATTTTCCCTCCAAATTCAAAATCAACATCAAATAATCCAACAAGAATGCCTACCTTTCCTTATAGGGCTGTCTCTAGAACTGACCCTTGACTGAACTTCAACTTGTGACTCCATTGCCCAATGGATTTTCTTCCTGTTTCGACAAACTCCAATAAAAAAACCCAACCCTGAACTAGATAGCTAGCCTAATATATTATTTAAATCAAAGATAAAACTTATAGAGAGATCCATATATGGGTCTAGGAGGGCTAGATCATGGATTCCAAAGCGGTTTGTGGTTACCTTTGTCAATTTCTTCCTCAACCTGAGAAATTACGAAGTGATAACATTTTTGGCAACCATACTGGGGATGTTCCTCAAAAATGTGCATCAAAGTTCAGATTTGACTTCTGGTGGTGAACAGAAGCCAAACACAGGAAGGATGTACCATTCACCTGGCGACTCCACACATCAGATAAGCAGTTTGAAGATGACTCCACTAGGATAATGAATAACTCATATGATGCTACAATTGTTTCAAGGTATGCATGCTTGTAATTTTCACATATTTATGGTTTTCCAAATCCTTTACCCAAGGATGGATATTGTTTGAGAAATGGTCCAAAATTGAATGGTGAGGATTTGAGTTTGACATTGAAGCATATATAAAATTTTCGTGATTTCACTAAGCTTCTTAGAGTCAAACATGAATATGTTTTCCTTAGATTGTTTTATGATTCATTCCAAGGGAAATGTAGAAGTTGGGATGATGGTTTACCCACCAAATCCATAAGATATTTTTTAATTTTTTGGATTATTTTCTTGGAAACATGGATGGAACAGACAAAATTTGCAGTAGCCCCTATTTCTATTCAAGGTTTTAAAGAATGGAATGATATGTACACTGATGAGGAAATCAATGAAAACTTTTCTGCATGTTGGCCTTCTTATTTAAAATCATGTAAAATTAGTTTAGATGATAAGATCCATTTTTTGCATGAATTTGCCAAGGACATTGAAAAATAACTTGAGGTTTTAAAATATCAGGAAATACCCCTAACTTTTTCATTTCAGGGTCTTTCTTTTGAAGTATCTTTTCATCGGAGCCAGAAAGACACATTCCTGTCTTTTCCCTTTGATATTGAGAATGAGGAATGTTTTGATGTGGATCAAGAGTTGGACAACTCACATATGGAACAATATGTGAAAGAAGACATCATCTATGAATAAAGAAAACATGACAATCAAGTTACAAAACATATTCAAAATTATCAAGTAGGGCATGAAATCTATGATTTTAAAGATCCTATAGCCATGTATATGGAAGATTTTTTTTGTTTAAACACTCAACTATGGTTTCACTGTGAAAACCAAATACATTATGAGTTTCTTTCACCATCACACTGCCTTCTTTTGATTTTGATCAAGCATATTTAAGGAGTACAATCATTGAATTGGTTACTTGATTGGCTATATTGGATCTTTCATATTACTTGATCCCGCAACATGATTTATAGCAGTGTAGGGTAGGTGGGTGTGAAAACAAGCTTGTTGGGAAAGCACCTTTTTCATTACATTTCAGTTTTGCTTTCAGAGTTTCATTTTCAGTTTGGAGCAATTACAGTTTTGATTTTCAGTTTGAAAGTGGGTTGAGTTTAGTTGGAGAAGGTCACAGGTTGTAGCTCACAAGTTTGAAATAGGTACAAAAGCAGGACAAAGAACAAGTTGCAGTCTTCAATTTTGGGAACAACCCAATGGATAAAGCACCGATCTGCATATTTAGAGATCTGCAATTCTTGACACCTCTTTAGAGTTTCCATCCCCAAGTGGATCTCATGTTAGGGTCCTATAAATGTTTATAGGGTCACTTGATTTTAGCTGGGGATTTTATAATTGAGATGTTGTAAATATTATTTTATCCCGTAAATTATTTTCAAGAAGGTGCTTAGCGTGCTGGTCTCCTAGATGATGTTGCCTCTCCCACCATCCATTTTTCCCAATCCTTTATCATCCTGCTGCACCAGTCATTTCATTACACTATTCACTTCATCATTCCCCCCTACTAGATTCATTCCTGAATAAAACAAATGTTAAATAACAAAACATAATAAAATATTAGATTAGTTTAATAGGGTAATTAATAATAAATAATTAAATTAGTTTAAATTAATAGTGTTAATAATTAGTATTTAGGTTAGTAATTGGGTTAGGGTAATAATAAAATTAAGAACATAATAAAAAAATAATTTAAATAAATAAATAAAAACTAATTAAGAAACATTTAATAATAAAAACAATTAAAAATTTAAATAAAGAAAAATTAAACGTAAAAACAAAACACAAAAACAAAATACGTAAACAAAACACATAAATACAAAACATTATAAATAAAAAATAAAACAAAACAAAATAAAAAAACATATAAAACAAAAACAAATTAAAAGGAAAATAAAAAACACGTAAAAAAAAATAAAACAAAAATAAAATAAAAACAAAACAAAAATTAAAACAAAGTTTAAATGAAATAAAATTATATAATAAAGAAAATAAAAATATATCCTAAGTCCTCTCGTATTTCACTTTTCGGACCCACCCCCTTGGTGTTGTAACATTTGCATATGATCTTTGTTTATGGATCACGATAGCTTGTTGGAAAGGTATTAATGAGGAGATTTATTTAGGGGGTTAAATCAAAGCCTTTGGGTATATTTGAGGTGCCTTATCATGAAAAATCATCATTTAGGCCTTGAGAATGGCCCCAAAAGTTCAAGAACCGAAAAACTGCTAAAAATAGTAAGTTGCCAAAAAATTGTTTAGAGCCAGTTGGAAAAGGTGGGTGGTCACTGAGATCCTCCCCCCTTAGGAATTAATGGTCTCCATTGTGTTGAGTTCCCCCATCAGATGAGGAAATTTCTACTGAATTTGGCCCCGGGTGAGCCACTTGCCTTGGCGTAGGAGTTGCCCTGCTTTGAAAACCCGATAAAGCTAGATTCTCTGATGGCGATTGATCTTGACCTATTTTTCCACGATATGATTAGTGGATTACTATTACATGCAGACAGGGCTGAGATCTATTGGTTTCAACTATTCTGTTATCTCCAAGGTGTCCAACAATGGTGGAAAATAAGGTCTAAGGAGGTCCATATTGAACATTGGGTGCAAGCCAAGGAAGGGAGGAAGGTTGAGCTTAAAAGCATTGTCACCCACAACCTTGGTGATGGAATAAGGTCCATAATGGAGTGGATGAATATTCCTATGATTCCCTATAAGGCGTTCTTTCTACAAGTGCAACAAAACTTTTTCTCCCACCTAAAATTGGTGTGGTGCCCATTGTTGATCGTGGCGCTGCTTGTACTTGGAATTGGACTTCTGTAAAATATCTTGAACCTGTTGGCATATGCGCTAGATCCACTCAATGAACCAGGTAGATTTGTAAGCTTTAGTTGGAGCATGCGACGAGTCTTCCTGGGTGGTCGTAAGGGGTAGTGCAACATCCATGGGACTCAATGGTTAAAATCCCAAGCCCACCTGAAAGGGGTTGTGGTCGATTGATATATGTATAAATCTGTTGTAGTTGTGATGAAAATAGGGAAGACTCTCATCCCAGGTGCAAGGGTGCTTGTAATTGTACATGCACAGGATGTGCATGGTCATTCGGTTGACGACCTTAGTTTGGTCATCCTTCTAGGGTTGGAAGGTAGTGGACTTGATGAGCTTGGTGTCTGACAGTGAACAGAGGCTCGACCAAAATGTGATGATGAAACGATTGTCTCGATATGGGATAATGGTTTGTGGGATCCCAAAGTGTACCCAAATTCATTCAAAGAATATCTTGGCAGTGGCCTCCACTGTGATGTTCTTCTTATAGGTGAATAGAATCACCATCTTGGAAAAGTGATCAACAACGACAAAACACAATCATTTCCCTGCTTGGTGGATGGAAGGCCCAATATGTAGTCCATTGAGATGGATTCCCAGAGCCTGTCAGGAGTAGGCAGAGGAGTGTACATTCCTTGTTTCTTAGTGGTGAGTTTGGAAATAGCACATGAAGTGCAGGACCATATATACTTGATGACATCCTATTGAAGTTTAGCTGGTATAAATGTCGCTGCAACACTGCCACTACCTTTTCCATGTTGAAGTTTCTTGCCACCCGATTGTAGTGGGATTCCCAAATCATCTTCGCTCGCTCGCTTGATGAAATGCAAAGATGGCCTAGATGGCACAAAATCCCATCTTGAAGATTGAAATTAGTGAAAGTTGTGTTTACGCCCAACATTTGGTAGGTGTTGGCGAACTCAGTATCTGTCTCATAGAGGTGGCGCCATGTGGAGATCTCATGGCCACAAGAGTCTATCACTGTGGTGAGTGTCGGGACTAGAGTTCAGCTAAGGAAATCAAAGTCTCAGTTGGTACTTCCATTTTTATACTTGATATTGAGGTGGAACTACGAAAAATATATGGACCACTTCTGATGGCAGTCATTCTGCAATTTTCCTTGTGTTTGCATGAACTGAAGCGACTTATGATTAGTGTAGATGATTGTCTCCTTCCTGAGAATGTAATGCCTCCATTGGTGGTAGGCTTCCACAATGGAGTACATTTCTTTTTCATAAGTAGGGTACTTACAGAAAACATCTGATAGTGTATCACTATGATAGGACATTGGGTGGCCATAATGAGTGACGACTGTGCCCAAAACATAGTCTGAAGCATCTGTCTCGATCTCGAAGGGATGTTGTAGGTCAGGTAATGAAATCACTGGCATTGAGCACAAGATTTATTTCAAATCATCAAATTCTTTTTGTTGGGATAGGCCCCACACAATGTTTTCCTTACCACCACCCCTGGTTACTTGGCTGAGGGACCATGCAATATGGGAGAATCCCAATATGAACCTACGATATAAATTGGCAAGGCCTGAGAGGCTCTAAAGCTCAATGAGCGTGGTTAGGTATCGATAGTCAGGAGTGACTTGGATCTTGGTTGGATCAACATGCACACCATGCACATCAATACTGTAGCCTAGGTATTGGACCCTGTCCATGTTGAAGGATAATTTTTCCAAGTTGACATATAGCTTGTGTTGTTGAAGAGTGTGTAGAACATGCTCAATATGTTGCAAGTGTTATTCCAAAGTCTTGTTGTAGATGATGATGTCATACAGATACAAAACCAAAAAAGAATTTATGAAATGCCACAATATATCATCCATCATCCTCATGAAAGTTGTTGGGGAATTTTTCAAACCAAAGGGCACGACCAACCATTAAAAAATACCTTCTTTTGACTTTAAGGTAGTTTTCCATACATCCGTTTTTTTTATTGGGACCTAATGGTAGAAACAATTTAGATCAATATTACTGAAGTATTTGGCCCCCCTTGAGCTAATAAAGGAGATCATCGATTCATGGAATCGAGTACCAGTTCCTGACTGTGATTTTATTTAGAGCCTGGTAGTCAATGTAGAGTCGCTAGGTTTCGCCTTTCTTCTACACCAACACGATTGGGCTTCCACAAGGTGTTGAGCTGGGTCGGATGTGCCCCTTGTGGAGCAGTTCTTGGATCTGACGCTTGATCTCCTCATTTTCTAGAAAAGAGCGATGATAGACTGAACCATTGGGTAGTGGTGCGTTGAGGGTCAGATCGATGTGATTCTTGACCTGACAGTGCAAAGGTACCCCAGTGAGTGATGAGAATATGCCTTTGTATTCTTCCACGACCTTATCCATTTTCTTTTTTTTCATGGAGAGGTTGGCTGCAGAGGCCATGGATGTGGCAGAAACGTTTCACTCTCTCTGAGAGAGAATCACGAAGAAGAAAAACTTCCCAGTCTGAGAAATGACCTTCTTCCATTGCTTGGTAGAGACTAAGGAAATAACACTAGATGGGACTACCTCAGGTATCCTGTAGAATTTCCTATTCAAAGTAATAATAACACTGCAAGGCCTAGAATCATATACACCATGACGTTTCCATAAATAAGGTTGTCCCAAAAGAACATCGCAAACTTCAAGGGGACTAAAATCACACAATATCTCATCTTTGAATGGCTTGATGTCATATGACATGCGACACTGTTGGTTGACGCGAAGATCGCTATCTTGATGGAGCCATATGATGGTGTAGGGTTGCAGGTGCGGCATTGTTGGCAGGGCTAGCTGCTTGAAAACCTATGCTAAGATGAGGTTCTTCTTGCTACCACTATCAATGATGAAGTGCAGTGGAGTGTCTTTCACCCACATCTGTGAATGAAAGAGCCACTCATCTTTCTTTGGATCATCAGTTTCACTAGGATGGATCTTGGTGGTAGAAACGATGGCATTGGGTTCTGCATCAATGATCTATCTCCCCTTTTCTAGTTCTGACTCAGAGTCAGAACCCACATCTGATTCAAATCCTTTTACCATAGCCACCAATGACTGCTTTGAGCGATAGTCAACAATGTTATTCCAGGGGCTCTTATGGAAGTCGCACCCCTTCCCAGTATCTTTCTTCATCTTCCCATTGTCATTCTTTGTTTGTGGCTTGGATTGGTTGTCCTAAGGTTTCCCATATTTTCTTTTTCCTTTGTTTTGCAGGTTCGATTTTCCTTTTCTCTGCTTCTGCTGTGAGGGGTTTCCAGACCCAAACTACCACATCTTTTGTTTAAGATTCTAATAGATTTTGATGACATAATGATAGGTCGTGCCCAAGGATGAGATGTCAAAAAAATCCATTTATGTCTGGATGTATCTATGCAGACTGCCGTAGTACTTGAGCACCAGATGTCACTCAAAATATTTGATACCTATTTTGGTGTGCAAGGTATTGAAGACATTAGTGAACTATGGCACTATTTAGTCTCTTTCTTGTCGCAGTGTGGTTCATATTGTATACAAGTCGTCATAACTCCCAATAAGGTAGTATTGTTCCTTAATAACATACCTGAAGGAACCCCAAGTGGGTGAAACTAAAAATAATGTGGAACCCTCTATTTCCTTTTTCTCATAGAAAGTCTCCCACGATTATTTGACACGGGGGACTGCCTCGAGGAGTGAAAATGTAATATTTTCTTTATCGAAAAAGTTGTGGACAAAAAAATACCCTTCTAGAAGGTTTATCCATTTATCTATGAAATCCGTATCTATTTCAACTTCAAATATAGGAATATCAAATTTGATTTGTACCTTGAAGGGGGTGGTTCCTCCGCTTAAGTTGGATACGTCACTTGTAGGCAGTCGTAGAAGGATTTTTCAAAGCTATCCATCATCTCATTCCTTTGTCACTCAAGGGATTCTTCAAGCAACATTTTGAAAGGATCACCTGTCCCTTCATATTTATTTTCTCCTAGAATGAATGGTTTCTTGGTAATTTGAGATCATTTTTCCTCAAGAGAAACAAGCTCGAGACCCAACTCTCTATACCCTGACCACGTCAGGGACATGCATTAAAAAACGACAAGGAGAAGATCGCTCTGATACCACTGATACAGATTTATGAGAGGAAATAATTAAACCAAATATTTATAATGTTAACAAAGATACACAATGAAAAATAACAGAGATACAATAAAACTTGATTTCTATTATATAATAAATATGTTGAAAACTGTAAAATGTAGATTGAAAACAAGCTTGCTAGAATGGTGGCATCTTATCTCTGAGAAAAGATGTGATGAATACGCTCATTCGCAAGAAGATGAGTACAATCAGGATTTGAAGGGCTTTTACAATAAACTTGAATGTCAAAACCATATATATCCAAAAACCTAACCATAGGATATGAAGCACCAAAAGTCATGTGGGCCCCCTTGGGGTAAGTTAGTACATCAACTTCCCATGATCACAACTTTTCCATACGATCTATGTTTAGGGTGCACGATAGCTCGTTGGAAATGTATTGACGAGAAGATTCATATTGGGGGTTCAATCAAATCGTTTGGCCATATTTGAGGTGTCTGATCACGAAAAAGCATCGTTTAGGCCCTCAAAATGGCCCCTGAAGTTTAGGAACCCAAAACTGCTAAAAATAATAAGCTGCTAAAAAAATGTTTTGAGCTAATTGGGAAAGATGGGTGGCCACTAATATCCTCTTGGATCAATCCTCCCCCATTAGGAAGAAATGGTATCCATTGTGTTGAGTTCCCCCATAAGATGAAAAAATGTCTATTGAATTTGGCCCCAGGTGAGCCACTAGCCTTCGTCTAGGAACTTCCCTGCTTTGACAACCCGATAACGTTGGATCCTCTTCTGGTGAGTTCCCTTGACCTGTGTGTACATGAGATGATCATTGTATTCCTATTCTATGCACCCAGGGTTAAGCTCTGTTGATTTCAATTGTTTTTATATCTACGAGGTGTCCAATAATGGTGGAAAATAAGGTCGAAGGAGGTCCACATTGAACATTGGGTACAAGCCAAGGAATGGGGGAATTTTGAACTCAAAATCATTGTCACCCACAACCTTGGTGATGTTGTAAGGTCCATAATGGAGTGGATGAATCTTTCAATAAGGCCCTATAAGACGTTCTTTTTGCAATTGCAACCAAACTTTGTTGCCCACCTCACACAGGTGTGGCACCCAATGTTGATCATGGTGATGCTTATACTTGGCATTGGACTTCTGTAAAATATCATGAACCTAATGGAGGATGTGTTGGATCCTCTCAATGAATCGGGTGTCTTTTTCAGCTTTAGTTGGAGCATGCGACAAGTTTTCCTGGGTGGCCGCAAGGGGTAGTGCAACATCCATGGGACCCAATGGTTGAAATCCCAACCCCACCTGAAAGAGTTTGTGGCCAATTGAGCTATGTATGGCTATGTTGTAGCTATATTGAACATAGGGAACACTCTCATCCCAAGTGCAAGGGTGCTTGGAACTATACATGTGCACGATCATTTGGTTGAAGACCCCGATTTGGCCATCTGTCTCGTGGTGGAAGGAAGTGGAATTGGTGAGCTTGGTGTCTAGCAGTGACCAACGACTCAACTAGAATGTGTTGAGTAACTGGCTGTCCCGATATGAGATAATTTTTTCTGAGATCCCAAAGTGTACCCACACTCGTTCAAATAAGATCTTGGCAATGACCTCTGCTGTGATGTTCTTCTTGCACACAAACATAATCGCCATCTTCGAAAAACTATTAACAACCACAAAAACATAGTCATTTTCGTGCTTGTTGGATGGAAGGCTTGACATGTAGTCCATTGAGATGGATTCCCTGGGCCTATCACGGGTAGGTAGAGGAGTGTGTTAGCAACATTTTTGGTATCGGGGCACGAAGGTACACAAGTCTGCAAGATTTCCTGGGAAGCGCCCAAGCGCAACACATAGGAACCCCTTTTCAGTTACAATTCGAGCGAGTGGGCGAAGTTTTGTTGACGGCCACCGAGATCCACCTATAAAGCTGATCAATGGTCATCAGGATTTTGGAACTTCTGAGTTTCCCCAGGGTTAATGCAAGAGACAGCTCCAATAATTCAAGTCAATTCTGGGTCGTCCGATCCAAATTGAGACAGGTGGCTTCTAGTCGACGTATCGGGAATCAGAGTTTCGGGAAACAGAGAGCCTCCCATTCGTTGCAGTTGAAATCGCCGATCGGAGAAATGCCGAAAGCACCTTTGGAGCCGAGCCCACGGTCCTAGCATCAAGTCACTTCAAGCGAGCCTGTAGAAGAGGGCGACTCCCTTTTAAATATCAAATGCCCCCTCGTCCAATCATCCTAAAGATGCGTGGCGCAAGATCTGGCCGCATCGGCGTTTCGGAATTCGGGAGTTCATGGGGTGAGAGTTTCATGTTGTTCAACATCGTGAAACCCCGAACCCCGACAGCGCCAAAAGCACCGAAACTGGGGCCTACGACATCACGAGCATTTTTCAACCGTCCATCTAAAGGGGACACCTGGCAGTAAATTGATCCATCTCGGCGTTTTTCCCCTCGCGACTCCAGAACGCAAAGAGTAGCTCCGTTATGTTTCGATGCGTGAGGTGTCGGGAGAGTCCTGGACCCGGGCACATAGTATCGTCAGGAGAGCTAAGAGCCGTCAGATATAGAGGGATGCGTGGTGCCATATTAATCCGTCTCGGCATATCGCTCATCGTGATTTCGATCAGCAAGGATCAACCCCTTCATAGTCGCGAACGCCGAAAGAACATTGGGAATAAACATGAGGTCACAGTCCGTGGTCACTTGGAGGAAGAAAGGAGCTACGTAAAGAAGGCTGAAGGCACCGAGTTTAGTTACAGAAGGGATTGTCGCGATCTCTAGGCGCCATCGGATCCGACCTCCATACTGTTTCTCGCCTGGAGTAAATGATGGCAAGAGAGGGTGGTTGAAACCTCCTTTCATTCATTAAGTGAGGGAATGGAGGGTCTGGCAAGCCGTCTGCCCGAAGAAGTCCTATATATCAATTTTTTCAAAGAAACCATGCCGAAGTCCTCGACTCGATAGAGAAGTCTGCGCATGCTATCCCAACACTTAATGGCTCAGCTACCCTCCTTGCAGGAGCCATGCGTAGTTAAGATGGCGCTTAAAGAAAGATATCAGTACGAGTTTGACTGAAGGGACACCAAGATTTGGGAGTCTGGACACGCCTCTGTGAGGTGGATCTTCCTGAGTATATAAACCCAGTCTTTGTATTTTTTTAAGTATTGATGGTTGAGCAAAGCTCCCGATTGTAAGGTTTTGATGAAGCGCTGGTCGCTCTGGTTAATGTATAAGGAATTTGAGACTTCTTACTTTATGGATGTCAGTTTCTTTTCCATCTCTTTGTATACTGTGTTAGAACGACTCAGAATTGGAGGATCTAGTCAAGTTATGGCTGTTATAGGATGATGTAGGTTGGATCACTGTAATAGTCACATTGTCTCTAATCGGTTCTTGTGATGTTCTCAATGCTGAAACGACTTGGAATTGAAGGATTCAGTCTAGTCACCCCTCAGCTCCTTGAAGCTCTGGACCAAGAGGATCTTGGCTTCCGAGTTTTTCATCCTCAAGCTTCTGAAGGCCTATTGCTCGAGGCAGTCTTACTCGCTCTTCTCACAAGTCTTCCTTCTTCCACCCTTTAATCATTTACCGACAGAAGTTGGATCAAGACCTCCCTTGCTTTCTACATACCAGACCCAATTTCCCAAGTTAAATCTATATTTTCTTGAGTCTTTACCCATCTAATCACCCCATTAAATAAACCGTGACATAAAACCTGATGGGCGTCGGGCTCTGCTCCTGCAAGCAATCCAGGAGTGACTTCTGACGCTAACATTTCTGGTGCCGTTGCTGGGGACGAAGTTGAAAATTTTCCCCGGTTTTGAATGACAACGATCAACTGATTCTGAAGGTGCATCAGAGATCAGGATTATCAAGATTTCTACTGTGCACCTGGCGACTCCACTGTGACGACTCCACTGGGGAGAACTTGCTCTATTAATTGTGGCTTTCATAGGTAGACACACGCGGTCTCATCCACAACTACCTCTAGCTACACCTGAAACTGATCCGGAAGTGGTTCTCAGGAAAGGAAAGGCCTCTGAAGAAGAAGCTTTCATTGCCGAACCAGGTAATCTGCCATCTCCTTCTGTAAGAACTCCTTTTTCTCCTCCTCAGTTTCTTAATAGACCTCTTTCAGAGGTTTCCCGTTTCCTGAATTTTGGGAGTTCCTGCTGAGTTTTCCCCTCCTGGTCTAGGATTGGAGGGAGAAATCCTTGTCACTCCCCTCTCCTATGAAGCTAGACCTTGGCATAGACCTAGGACTACAGAAGATTTCCCCACTCCTGCACAAAGAAAAACACCTACTGAATTGAGCTCGTTAGCTCTCTCCTTAAATCCTCTCTTGTTTCCCACTCCACTTCAAGACTCATTCCCAGTAGCCCCTTCACGAACTCCTTCCCCTCCAATCCCTCCTCCACCTTATATTCCTATGGTTGGTGCTAATCCCCCTCTGAATAGAATGGACACCATAGTTTCTACCAGATATTCTCCCTTAATCCTACCCAATCCTATGAATCCTCTCCCTGCTGGAGACTACTTGAAGTATATGCCCAAGTTCACTGGGGAAGGAGACATAACTGCCGAAGATCACCTGGCTGATTTCTACAGTTATGCAGATAACCTCAACATTGAGAGTGAAGATGTCTAGATGAGAGTCTTCGTCCAGAGCCTGGATGGCGAGGTGAGGAAATGGTTTAGAGGATTGGCTCCATGATCTATTGCTGGGATTGAAGCTGTGGATAATGCTTTCCTGAGGCAATGGGGCTATAGGAAAGATTTCATGTATTACATGATAGAGTTCGGGTCTCTGAAGAAAATGGAAGAAGAGTCCGTCACCGACTTCTCCAGAAGATTCAATAAGATGTATAACAAGATCCCTGCCAAAATAAAGCCTTCAGAAGCCTCGACCAAGATTTCTTATGCTAGTGCGTTTGACCCCGATTTCTGTCTGTTACTAAGAGAAAGAAGAGCCACCTCCTTAGCTAAAATGAAAGATGCGGCCATAGAAGTGGAATCAAATGTATTAGCAGCTGATAGACTGAGGAACAAGGCCGACGCAGACACAATAAAGGGAAGATCTGAAGCCTCAACTTCTGGCCCATCGGTGCCTCACCCGCAAGTGGATGAACTGACCAGAATGGTGAAGTCTCTGTCCGCAGAGATGGAGAGAATGAAAGTGGAAGGGAGGCAAGCATACAAGGGCCCTCATAACGCCAAAAAAAAAGGAGGTTTCAGGAAGCCAAACAATTTTACTCCCCCGACTATGCAGAGAGAAAGGGGAAGAGACAGAGATGACCAGAAAATTCAGGCCCCTTTTCAAAACAATTTCGTGACCGAGGAAGAACAAGAAGGAGCAGAGGAACTTGATCCTGAAATCCATTGCTTCAGAGATACGCCTCCTTTTCCTCATCTCACTCAATCAGCATACGAGGAGTCTCTCATGGACAGTCAGCTAAATGAATTGAGCAAGGGAGACAAGCCTAGTGGCAACCAAGGCAGATATGATCTAAGGTCTAAAAAAAGGACAACAACACTTGATGTTCCTGAGCGGTCCGCTAGAACAGAGAAGCCTGCTAATGAGGTAGCGGACAAAAACAGAGGTAAGAAGGCTCAACCCCTCTCTCCTATTGTCCAGAGTCATGTTCCCGAAATAAGAGAAATTCTCAAGCTTACATGTTCTTTTAATTTCGAGCAGGAAATTCAAAAAATTAGAATCCCTGTGCCCCTAACCGAATTGATTAAACATGAAGGTTTCAAGAAGCGCTTCTCTGAGATTTTACAATATGAGGTCTCATGCCTTCCCACAGACTCCATCAACTTGCAAGATGAAAAGCCTGCAGTCATTCTAGGTCCCATGATAGAAGACATGAATGACTCATCCCCTCCCTTCTACACTTCCTTGAACATACACGACAAGGTACTGCACAATTGTTTGATGGATTCAGGGGCTTCTCACAACCTCATTCCCAAAAATGTCATGGAATAACTAGGACTAGAAGTCACCCGAGCCTATCATGACCTCTATTCCTTTGACTCCAGGAAAGTTCAATGTCTTGGGGTTATCAAAGACCTGGTCGTGACCTTGTTTCAGCTGCCCATGAAAAGTGTGGTCATGGATATTGTAGTGGCCGATGTCCCCCCCAAGTTTGGTATGATGTTATCAAGATATTGGATTAAAAGATTGGGGGGAACCTTGCAGATGGACCTTACATATGCTACTATCCCAGTGTTCGGAGGAGAGCATAGAAGACTATACAGAGAAGCCCAACTAGCCTATATAATCAGCAATGAGGCCAACCCTACCAATCATCCCATTTTCGCCTTAGATACCGATTTAGGTTCCAGTGTGCTTCAACTCACCCATGCTCCTAAACCTCCTCTTAAATTCAGAAATCAACCCACCATTTCCCCTAAATTTCCTCCCTCCATCACCCCCATCTGGAAAATGTTCTTTGATGGAGCCTCTTCCAGGGAAGGCGCTGGAGCTGGGGTGGTTTTTGTGTCACCTTCTCAGGAAACCATATCTCTGTCATACAAATTAGAATTTGAAGCTACCAATAATGTGGGAGAGTATGAAGCTCTTTTCCTGAGGTTAAGAGCCGCAAGGGAAATGGGAATTCAGGAGGTAGCAGTGTTCGGTGATGCAGAGTTGGTGGTCCAACAAATCAGAAACGCTTATCAGGCTAAGCATCCTCGACTCAGAAGCTACAGAAATGAGGTGTGGGACCTAGTTGACAGTTTCTTCTCAGCATTTAACATTTCTTTCATGCCAAGAGAGGAGAACACGATGGCAGATTCATTGGCTACATCAGCAAGTAATTTCAGAGTACCCTTGCCGCCTAAATTCAGATATGAGGTGGAAGTGAAATACAAGCCCTCCATACCTGACAACGTCAAACATTGGAAGGTATTCGAGGATGATCTCGAGATCAAGAAGTTCTTGGAGACTGTCAAAGAATTTTCAGAGATGCATATCAACCGAGACTCTGTCTCTGAAGAAAGGCTTGATGGGGGTAATTTTCTGAATAAGATTGCAGAGCGTAACATTGTGCAGCTGCCCAACAATTATATTCCAAGGGAATTGGTTCCTTTGGAAAGGATTTTTGATAGAAATGATGTGTCACTAAAGGGAGAGACCTCAGAGGATGACACTGGTACTATTCAGTGCAACATTGGGACCGAGAGTGAGCCCAAGTTTGTCAAATTGTCAAGAAGTCTAACAGAGGAGTAGAGGTCCGAATACATTGGACTTTTAAGGGAATTTCTGATGTTTTCACCTCGACCTATGAAGACCTCAAAACCTATGACACCTCTATCATCGAGCATAAAATCCCATTAAAAGAGGAGGCAAATCCATTTAGGCAGAAGCTGAGACAGATCAATCCTATGCTGCTGCCTATCATGGAGAGGGAAGTGAAGAAGCTGCTTCAAGCTCAGATCATTGTACCACTGAGATACTCAGAGTGGGTGGCCAACCTGGTGCCAGTAAGGAAAAAGAATGGAGAGATCCGACTCTGTGTAGACTTCAGGAACCTGAAAAGGAGCTCACAAAAGGATAACTACCCCTTTCCAAAGATGGAACATATACTGCAGAGGGTAACATGAGCTTCCAGGATGTCCATGATTGATGGTTTCTCTGGCTACAATCAAGTCTCTGTTCTTCCCGAGGACAGGGAAAAGACAACATTCACCACTCCATGGGGGACATTCATGTACTCCAAGATGCTGTTTGGATTAGTGAATGCAGGGGCGACGTTTCAGCGTGCCATGGACATAGCTTTCGTCGGAGAAAAGGACAAATTTGTGGTCATCTATCTAGATGACATCACAGTGTTTTCAAAGTCTAATAAAGAACACTGTCATCATCTCAGGAAAGTTTTCCTGAAATGCAGGAATTTTGGCATTTCATTAAACCCCAAGAAATCTTTGTTCGCCATGCAGGAGGGAAAGTTACTAGGCCACATAGTATCAGCGGAAGGAGTCAGAATTGACCCCAGCAGAGTTGAGGCGATACAAGCCTTATCGATCCCGAGGTCCAAGAAGGAGGTCCAATCTTTCCTCGGTAATATTAATTTTCTGAGGAGGTTTGTGCCTAACTTTGCTGAGGAGGTAAAGCTTATAACAGCCATGCTGAAGAAAGGAAATGAAGTAAGGTGGACCCCTCAATCACAAAATTCCTTTGAGAAAATCAAGAAGGCCCTGACTGAAACTCCTATGCTTATCAGTCCCGACTACTTAAGGGATTTCCTTATTTTCTCCTTTGCCTCACCTGACACGGTGGCTGCTGTTCTATTATAGACAAACGACATTGGGCTAGAGCAGCCTATTGCTTATTTCAGCAGAGCATTGAGGTATGCCGAAGTCAGGTATGACACTATGGAGAAGCAGGCCTATGCTCTAGTAAAATCTCTCAAAGCTTTTAGAACCTACGTCCTGCAGTAAAAAATCATCGCCTATGTCCCCTCGACTACTGTTAAAGACATTCTTATTCAGCCTGACATAGACGGGAGAAAGAGTAAATGGATAACCAAAATTCTGGAATTCGACCTGGAAATAAGGCCCACCAAATTGATCAAAGGTCAAGGTTTAGACAAGCTGTTGGCTGAAGCAAACTGCCAAGCTCTGGGGATAATTTTCATAAATGAATGCTCAGGAATTCCACAAAGTCGGCTGTCTGAAATGGACCCTCGAAAAGAACCCCCATTAGATGGATTTCCTTGGTATAAGGATGTCATATACTTTCTGCAAGAGTTGTGGCCCCCAGACGACCTGCAAAGGAAAAAAGCAAGAGCTCTGAAGCTCAAAGCAGTCAGATACTGCCTGATCGATCAAGTGTTATATTGGAAAGACCCCCTGGGGGTGCTTCTAAAATGCATGAGTCCACAAGAGGCCGAGATGATCGTGGCTGAATTTTATAGTGGCTTGTGTGGAGGGCACCATTTCTGGAAAGCCACAGCCCACAAAATCCTCAGGGCTGGATACTACTGGCCTACCGTGTTCAATGACGTCTGCAAAAAGGTCAGAGACTACATCAAATGTCAAAAAATTGCAGGAAAGTAGCAGCTCAAGTCTCTGCCGTTACATCCGGTGGTGGTTTCAGGACCTTTCCGGTAGTGGGGCCTAGATTTCATTGGAGAAATTCACCCTGCTTCCAGTGGGCAACACATGTGGATCCTGACTGCTACAGATTTCTTTACCAAGTGGATTGAAGCTATCCCCACCAGGAGTGCTTCTCATAAGGTAATCATTAGATTCTTGGAGGACCTCATCACAAGGTTCGAATGCCCAGATAAGATTGTCACTGATAATGCAGCCGCTTTCAGGTCTGAGCCATTGGCCAAGTTCTGTGAATAGTTCGAGATCAAACTGATTCACTCCACCCCATATTATCCATAGGGCAACGGTTTAGCGGAATCCTCCAACAAAAGCATGGTAAGGATCATCAAAAGGCTGTTGGAAGACAACAAAAAGGCTTGGAATTCAAAGCTGAAATTCGCTCTATGGGCTGATCGGGTGACTACAAAGAGATCTATAGGCCTCTCCCCTTTCTAGTTAGTCTATAGAGTAGAAGCGGTTTTCCCTTCTCAGCTGGCCATTCCCATAGCGAAATTCTTCCAGGATTATCAAGAAGAGCCCAATGACGTGATCAGAAGGATTCATCAGCTGGTAGAAGTCCAGCAGGCCAGAGAGCAGGCAATGGACAAAATTCAGGACCATCAGCAAAAGATCAAGCAGGTTTTCGATAAGAAGGCCAAGAAGGAGCGGTTCCAGATAGGAGACTTGGTGCTGAAATGGGATGCTCCTAAGCAAGATAAGGGGAAACACAACAAATTTGAAGCCCTATGGATCGGGCCTTTCAAAATCTATGAGACTTTCTCAAATAACACGTACAGGTTGCGAGGTTTGGAAAGTGAAGAAGTTTTCGGCAGCCCAGTGAATGGGCATTTTCTGAAGATATGTTTTGTTTGAATCTCAAATGGCTCCTTTGCTTGTAAATATTGTCCTTTTTATTTCTTTGTTCATTTTCGTTTTTTATTTTTCAGCCTAATAATGACTCCATAGCCCAACATCAAGGCACTGGAACTGCAAAATGAGTCCTTAGAGCATCGCGGGGATGACTCTATCCCCCATGGATCCTAATGTTAGCAACATTTTTGGTATCGGGGCACGAAGGTACACAAGTCTGCAGGATTTCCCGGGAAGCGCCCAAGCGCAACACAGAGGAACCCCTTTTCAGTTACAATTCAAGCGAGTGGGCAAAGTTTTGTTGACGGCCGCTGAGATCCACCTATAAAGATGATCAATGGTCTTCGGGATTTTGGAACTGCTGATTTGCCCCAGGGTTAATGCAAGAGACAACTCCAATAATTCAAGTCAATTCTAGGTCGTCCGATCCAAATTGAGACAGGTGGCTTCTAGTCGGCATATCGGGAATCGGAGTTTCGGGAAACAGAGAGCCCCCCGTTCGTTGCAGTTGAAATCATCGATCGACGAAATGCCGAAAGCACCTTTGGAGCCGAGCCCATGGTCCTAGCACCAAGTCACTTCAAGCGAGCTTGTACACGATGGCAGCTCCCTTTTAAATATCGAATGCCCCCTCATCCATTCATCCTAAGGACACGTGGCACAAGATCTGGCCGCGTCAGCGTTTCAGCATTTGGGAGTTCATGGGGTGAGAGTTTCATGTTGTTCAACATCGTGAAACCCCAAACCCTGACAACGCTGAAAGCACCGAAACTGGGGCCCGCGACATCACGAGCATTTTTCAGCCGTCCATCTAAAGGGGACACCTGGCAGTAAATTGAGCCATCTTGGCGTTTCACCCCTTGCGACTCCAAAACGCAAAGAGTAGCTCTGTTAAGTTCTGATGCGCGAGGTGCCAGGAGACTCCTGGACCCGAGCCCACGGTATCGTCAGGAGAGCTAAGATCCGTTAGATCTAGAGGGATGCGTGGTGCCAGATTAAGCCGTCTCGGCATATCACTCATCGCGATTTCAATCAGCAAGGATCAGCCCCTTCATAGTCGCGAACGCCGAAAGCACCTTAGGAATAGACACAAGGTCACAGTCCGTGGTCACTTGGAGGAAGAAAGGAGTTGCGTAAAGAAGGCCGAAGGCGCCGAGTTTAGTTACAGAAGGGATCGTCGCGATCTCTAGGAGCCATCGGATCCGACCTCCATACTGTTTCTCGCTTGGAGTAAATGATGGCAAGAGCGGGTGGTTGAAACCTCCTTTCATTCATTAAGTGAGGGAATGGAGGGTCTGGCAAGCCGTCTGCCCGAAGAAGTCCTGTATATCGATTTTTTCAAGGAAACCATGCTGAAGTCCTCGACTCGATAGAGAAGTCTGCGCACGCTAGCCCAACACTTAATGGCTCAGCTACCCTCCTTGCATGAGCCATGTGTAGTTAAGATGGTGCTTAAAGAAAGATATCAGTATGAGTTTGACTGAAGGGACACCAAGCTTTGGGAGACTGGACACGCCTCTGTGAGGTGGATATTCTTGAGTATATAAACTCAGTCTTTGTATTTTTGTAAGTATCGATGGTTGCGAAAAGCTCCCGATTGTAAGGTTTTGATGAAGCGTTGGTCGCTCTGGTTAATGTATAAGGCATTTGAGACTTCTTACTTTATGGATTTCAGTTTATTTTCCATCTCTTTGTATACTGTGTTAGAACGAATCAAAATTGGAGGATCAAGTCGAGTTATGGCTGTTATAGGATGATGTAGGTTGGATCACTGTAATAGTCACATTGTCTCTAATCGGTTCTTGTGATGTTCTCAATGCTGAAACGACTTGGAATTGAAGGATTCAGTCTAGTCACCCCTCAACTCCTTGAAGCTCTGGACCAAGAGGATGTTGGCTTCCGAGTTTTTCATCCTCAAGCTTTCGAAGGCCTGTTGCCCGAGGCAGTCTTTCTCGCTCTTCTCATAAGTCTTCCTTCTTCCACCCTTTAATCATTTACTGACAGAAGTTGGATCAAGACCTCCCTTGCTTTCTACATACCAGGCCCAGTTTCCCGAGTTAAATCTATATTTTCTTGAGTCTTTACCCATCTGATCACCCCATTAAAAAAACCGTGACATAAAAACTGATGGGCGTCGGGCTCTGCTCCTGCAAGCAATCCAGGAGTGACTTCTGACGCTAACAGAGTGTACATGCCTTGTTTCTTAATGGTCGGTTTGGAAATAATGTGGGCAATGCAGGACTATATATACTTATTGACATCATGTCAAAGTTTTGACCAGTAGAAATGTCACTTCAATAATGCCACTGTCTTTTCCATGACAAAGTGTCTTGCCACCCTACTCTAGTGGGACTCCCAAATTAGCTTCACATGCTCGCTTGATGGAATGTAGAGATGGCTCAGATGGCATAACAACCTGTCCCGAAGATGGAAATTAGTGATAATTATGTTTGTGCCCAACATATGGTAGGTTTTGGTGAAGTCGAGATATATATCATAGAGGTGGGTCCATCCGAAGGTCTCGTGGCCTCACGAGTCTAGAGTTGTGGTGATTTCTGTGACTGGAGGTCGTCTGAGGAAATCAATGAATTGGTTGGTACTTCCTATTTTTACTTAATGTTGAGGTGGAACTGTTGCAAAATATATGGAACACTTATTATAGTAGTCATTTTTTAATTATACTTGTGTCTGCATGAACTGCAAGGGATTATGATCAGTGTGGATGATTGTATCCTTCCCGAGAATGTAATTCCTCCACTGGCGAAAAACTTGCACAATGGAGTACATTTATTTGTCATAATTATGGTACTTACAGAAAACATCTGATAGTGTTTCACTATGATAGGCCATGGGGTGGTCATGCTGAGTGGGGACTGTGACCACAACATAGTCTAAAGAATCTATCTCGATCTTGAAGGGTTGTTGTAGGTTAGGTAATGAAATAATTGGCATTGAGCACAAGAAATACTTCAAATCATCAAATGTTTTATGTTGGTACAAGACCCACATAATTTTTTCCTTACCACCACCCCTGGTTATTTGGCTGAGGGACCATGCAATATGGGAGAATCCCAACACAAACCTTCGATAGAAATTAGCAAGGCCTAAGAAGCTCTAAAGATCAGTGAGAGTGGTTAGGGTTGTTCAGTTACATATGACTAGGATATTGGATGGATCAACATGCACACCATGTGCATCAATAATGTAGCCTAGGTACTAGACCTTGTCCATGCTGAAGGAGCATTTTTCCAAGTTGGCATATAGCTTGTGCTGCCAAAGAGTGTGCAAAACCTGCTGAATATGCTGCAAGTGTTCTTCCCAAGTCTTGTTGTATATTAGGATATCATATAGATACACAAATACAAAAGAATTAGTGAAAGGCCACAAGATATCGTGCATCATCCTCATGCAAGTTGCTAGGGAATTTTTCAAACCAAATGACATGACTAGCCATTCAAAAAGACCTTATTTTGACTTGAAGGAAGTTTTCCAAACAACTACCTATTTTATTAGGACCTGATGGTAGCCAAACTTCAGATCAATCTTACTTAATTAATTATCCCCTTTGAGTTGATCAAGGAGATCATAGATTCATGGAATCAAGTACTAGTTCCCGAAAGTGATTTTCTTTAGGATATGTTAA
Source organism: Picea engelmannii (assembly GCA_009831015.1). Classification (NCBI taxonomy): domain Eukaryota; kingdom Viridiplantae; phylum Streptophyta; class Pinopsida; order Pinales; family Pinaceae; genus Picea; species Picea engelmannii. The sequence continues at coordinate 155,391 of ML808323.1, read as the reverse complement.
TCAATACAGAGTCGCCAGGTCATGTCTTTGTTCTGCACCAACACGATTGGGCTTCCACAAGGTGAAGAGTTGGGTCGAATGTGCCCCTTGTGAAGAAGTTCTTGGATCTAACAATTGATCTCCTCATTTTCTAGTAGAGAGTAGTGATAGGATGTCCCATTGGGTAGTGGTGCATTAGGGGTTAGATCAATGGGATTCTTAACATGACAGTGTAGAGGTACCCCAGTAGGTGATGAGAAGATGTCTTTGTATTCTTCCAAGACCTTGTCCACTTTATTTTGTTACATGGGGAGGTTGGACAAGGAGGCCATGGATATGGCAAAATTTTTTTTCTCACTCTGAGATCGAATCACGAAGAATAAAAACTTCCCGGTATGAGAAATGGCCTTCATTAATTTCTTGGAAGAGATCAAGGAAATAAAAGTTGGTGGGACTACCTCGGGTATCCTGTATAATTTCTTGTTCAAAGTAATAATAACACTGCGAGGCCTAGACTCATATACAACATGACGTTTCCATAAATAAGGTTGGCCAAAAAGAACATCACAAACTTCATGGGGAGAAACATCACACAATAACTCATATTTGAATGGCTTGATGTTGTACGACAGGGGACACTATTGGCTGATGCGAAGATCACTTCCTTGACAGAGTCATCCGATAATGTAGGGACGTGGGTGTGGCATTATTGGTAGGGATAAATCCTTGATGAAATATGATGAGATGATATTCTTATGGATGCTGCTATCAATGATGAAATGCAACAGAGTGCCTTTCACCCACATCTATGAATGAAAGAGACACTCACCTTCCTCTAGCTCATCAGGTTCACCGGGATAGATCTTGGTGGTAGGAACAGTGGTAATGGATTCTATGTCAATGATCCATCTCCCCTTTTTTGGTTCTGACTAAGAGTCGGAACCCACATCTGATTCAAAGGATTTTACCTCAACCACCAATGACTGATTTGAGTGACAATCAATAGTGTTATGCCAGGGGATCTTATGGAAGTCACACTACTTCCCGATATCTTTCTTTTTTTTCCCATTGTCCTTCTTTTCTTGTGGCTTGGACTGGTTGTCTTGAGGTTTCCCATATTTTCTCTGTCCTTTTTTCTGTGGGTTGGGGATACCCTTGCCCCACTTCTTCTTTCAGGGGTTCTCAGACCCAAAATGTCACATCTTTTGTTTAATATTCAACTTGATTTTGATGGCATAACGATAGTCTGCGCCCAAGGATGATATATCCAAAAACTCCAGTTATGTCTAGATGTATCTATGCAGACCACCATGGTACTTGAGCACCGAATGATTCTCATAATATTTTATACCCATCTTGGTGTGCAAGGTATGGAAGACATTGGTGAACTCTTGCACTGTTTTGTCTCTTTCCTTACGCAGTGTGGTCCATCTTATATACAAGTCATCATAAATTCCAACAGGGTAGTATTATTCCTTAATAACATATGTGAAGGAACCCAAAGTGGATGCAACTGCAAATAATGTGGAACCCTCTATTTCCTTTTTCTCAAAAAAAATCTCCCACCAATCTTTGACATGAGGGATGACCTTGAGGAGAAAAAATGATTTTTTGGAATTTTTCAACCTAATGGGATTAGGCAACATTTCTAAGTTGCCATGTGATGAGGTCTTTGATTTTTGTAGGATATATTTGAGGGGAAACTAAAAGAATGGTAGAATCTCTAGAGATTCCACTTCCAGGTTTACAAAATCTGTTGTAGGAACATGGGTCACAAAGGTTGAAATTGGTAACATGTTTGAAAATTTTAAAATTGATATTATCAACTCTTTAAGTTCACTATTAGATGTTTTGTAGGTTAAGAAGAAGGATTTGTCGAAAAAATAGTTATCCATATTCTGTCCCAAATGCTGAGAAAATCACCCTTGGAAGGTGTTGGCCCTTGGTTATGTATTAAGGAATAAAGAGAATATCAAGGAAGAAGAAAGACAAAGTACGAAGTGCATGGAAGGGACACAAATCGAGAAAAGGTCAAAGTGGTTAGAGAAGAAGAAAAGAAGGAGCGAAGTAAAGGAAAGCAAGTCGTTGGAAGAGGAAATCTAGGAGGACAAAGAAACAAGGAATATGGATCATGGACAAGTCAACAAACGAAAGAAGACATCAATGGGTGTTTTGGAGCACCTCGCGAAGAAGAAGGAAGAACAAGTCAATGAAGTCCTGAAAAGATGGGTTATGTGGACCTAGGGTTTTGGTACCTAGGGTTTTGGCACCTAAGCTTCGATATAAGGTTGTCTAAGAGTCATGAAATGTATAAATAAAGGTCTATAAGAGTGGAGAGGGTTGTTGTTGAGATAGAGAGATTGAGTTGTGATAGTGTATGCTTTTATTTTGAGATCCTCAGTTGGGTGCGAAGATCAACCTTGTAGCTAGGTGCGTAGGGAGAAGGAATAAAGAGAAAGAGAGAGAAGGATCTGCAACTAAGTGCACATATAGAACTGTATTTTTTCATCTAATATATCAAGAAACACAATTCTGTGGAATTATCCCTAGGGAGAGGGTGAACCACGTAAATCTTGTTGTTCCGTGTGGTTGATGTTGTGTTATTTGCTATCTGTTATACTATTATTGCATTGTGGTATTCCCTGTTAAAGATAAGAGTTATAACTAACTTCACAAAGTAAGCATAGAATTGTTAAAGAACCTCTAGGATATGTTGTGTTGTTATTCTGGAATCACTTTGCATTTCCTTTGGTTGTAGACACCTATGTCCTGCAACCCCCCTATTGCTGCTTCAGGTGAGACTTCATCTACTTCACAAGTGTTTCCAAAAGGACCAGTAGTTAGGGTTTGTTGGTGCATTGTTAGAGTTGAACCCTAGGTCTTCCCCTGTGCCAAAAAATGGTTCCATTGTAGGGAGTGTGATCTTCTTGAGGGAATGTCAAGGTATTTTCCATCGAAAACAAAGATTCAGAAGTGGATAGAAGAAAAATAAAGGGACTTCGCCGAAGCTCAGAACAAGAACCCTAACATTAGTACATAAGACTGGTTTGGGAGGTAAATATTTACTGACGTGCATGAGATTTTATTTGGAGGAGTTCATAAGGAGTTGTATGAGTGGTTAGACATATTAGCAGACACCCAGTTTGAGATCATATCTAGACCAACTGTGGTTTGGAAAATGACATTGATTAAGAAATTCAAGAGGGTCGATAGCATTGTGTCTAGAATAGTGGATCTTTGGTTTGATAGCACTATTGGAGGGTACATTACTAAGTTTTCTATTGACAAAATAGAGTCATATAGTCAAGCAGAGAGGTATTTATTTAAGGGGCCTAGAGGAAAGTTTCTACACTTTTTGAAGCTGAGGATTAAGATGTTGTTGCATGAGAAGAATATATTGAAGATACAGTAATCAGTTGGATTTTAAATATAATGTTCAAGAATTCAGACAGTGACAACGACGCAGAGGTTGGACACACACATAGTGGGAGATCATTCAGAAAGGTTCCTCTTTCAAACCTATTTAAGTAGAGTTACAGACCTTTGGCACAAGACGAAGATTTATACAGTGGGGAAGAAGCAGGGAGATCCGACAAAGAATATTCAGAGTTCACAAGGGCAGAGGAAGCGGAGGCTGAGGAAATTTTCCGAGAAGAAACATAAACTTTAGGTATTGCACCTACTGTCGAAGTAAGTACTATTACTCCCCTTATTGTTTTAGCAGCATTAAGTAACCACAGTAACCATAGTAACCATAGTAGTCAGAGAAATCAGTGTACTGTTACGAGAATTTTAGTACATACTCAGTCGAGAAACCAAGGAAGATCTATGGCAGATGAAATGAGGTTACCCATCTTCAGAGGAGACGGATCTGAGGATCCTAGCCAACACTGACTCTTATGCGAAGCTGTGTGTAGCATTAAGAAAGTCACCGATGAAGCTGTCAAGAGAGATCACTTTAGTACTACCTTGACGGATCGTGCATTGAGATGGTATATGAAATTTCTTTCAGGATCTGTAAAACCTAAGACACTGAATGAAATTAAAAATACGTTGAGTGCGGAGTTCAAGAAACCTAAGCTGGATTCACAGTGCATTACAGAGTTAAAGGAGATCAAATGGAAGGTGACTGAACCCATTTGGGAGTTTGATCAGAGGCCTAAGACCCTGACTGGCCATTTAAGTTTTCAGATTATAGATGAACAACACAACGAATGGTTCATCGTTGCCCTCCTTCTGCACATTAGAGTTCCTATGATGAAACATAAGGTCTCTTCATAGGATGAAGCATTAGAGATAACCATGAAACTAGAAGCAACCCATGTAGAAGAATCCAGTCCAGGTATGAGTTAGATTTTGAATCAATTAACTAGTTTATCTTTACAGATAGAAGACATGATGAAAGATAAAGGAAAGGAGAAAAGAGAAGGTATCTGGTGTATCAAATGTAAATCAGAGGGCCATGATAAAGAACACTATCACCTATTTAATGAAAACTTGGCCTTTGGCCCCCCTAACCCTTTGAAACATGCTACTTTACCCTGGTGTGAGGTATGTAGAACTAGACATCACCCTGGTAAATGTTATTATATGCAGAAATACGTCCAAAAAACCACCAATATTTATTTCACATTTTGTAAATCTGTGGGGCATGATGAGAAGGATTGTAGGGCTTATGAAATCATGCATGAAAGGTCAAGGGATGCATATAGAATTTAAGGAGAATTACATTCAAAAGGAAATAATGCACAATTCAATTCTCCAGGAAGAGGAAACTTCAACTCTCGTGGTGGATTCAGAGGAAGAGGATGAGGTGGATGTATGGGTTGAGGTAGGGGTCATAATATTTTCTATAACTATGCACAACTAGGATATTTGGCAAGGGATTTTCAGAACCCTTGTACTACTTGCAACTATTGTAATTAATTTGACCAGGTCATTGAAGACTGTCCAATATTGTTAGCAAAACTTCAAGAAAGACGAGGTGGAAACCAACAAGCTCAAATAATATCAACAGAACCTCATGGTGAGGATCCTAGAGTCATTTTTATTACTAGAGGAGGCGCTGCTACAGGAGAAGATAGGGTGTCTCCAGGGAAGACTACAGATGGATCGGGGATCAGAAGAGCTACAGAGAAGGCACAATTGTTTGATCTAAGAAGAGAAAAACATACTTTTGAAGAAGCAATGAAAGAATTTGTAGGAGAACAAGCTTCTTCATCTAGGGCACAACCAGAAGTAAGGGAATGTGAAATGCCCCCAATATTTGATTAGTCTACCCTAGCTAGACAAGGAAAAGAGGTAAGAAATCTTATGGACTTCTTGTATACTTGTATCAATTTGATTCAAGATGAAAAAGTTGTGCAAGAACTACAACACTTGATAAGATAGTATGAAATTGGAAGAATAGATCCTCTGCTGAGTAGAGTAGTGAGTCAAGTATCTAGAAAAAGGAGGACAAGCAAGGAACTACACCTGAGTGCCCATATTGGAGACTATGATGTGGACTATGTGGTCCTCAACTTGGGATCATAAGTAAATGTTATGATGAAGCAGACTTGGGCATTGATGGGAAAACCTAGATTTATTTACAGTCCTATGAGGCTCATAATGGCTAATCAACATGCCGTGAGCCCATTTGGAATACTAGAGCATGTCCCTGTGGACATCGATGGAGTGAGGACATTTGCATTATTTAAAGTGATCGAGATTTTTGATGATAGATGTCCCTATCCTGCACTGCTAGCAATTTATTGGGCTTTCAAGAATCTGACTGATGTTGACCTAAAAGAGAGAAGAATGACATTTGAGGGTAATGTCATTAAGGTCATTTCACCTATTGATCCTGATGAAGGTCGCAGATACACAGAACTTATAAGGGAATAAGACCGCGCCTACGAACTAGAAAATATCTATAAATTGACAGAAGGACAACCGTATTATATTAACCCTACAATAGATGGAAATATAAGTTGGCGAAGTGAGAGTGCATGCTTGTCGGATGCAGAAGAAGCATTGGAAAATTGGAATAACAAAATGTATGAAGTCTCTATGTGGAGGTGTGCCAGATTGACCAAGGAAGTTCGTTGGATTGGCATAGAAGTAAGTAATCTTCCTAAATTTAATGGCTTGAATCATTTAGAGACATTTCTAGCTGAATTTAAGAAAATTGTACCAGTACAAAAGAGGATGTTGGCACTCGATGAAGCCTTGAAAGCAACACCATCTAGATGGTGGGGAACACACAGGAAGAACATCACAGAGTGGATGCAATGTCACACCTTATTGACAATACACTTTTTGGACCAAGATGAAGGATGAAAAGTTTGATACACAGGACAAAGTTTTCCTAAGGACCATATGCGGAGTTGTGAAGAGGCATGGAGCATCATTCCCAAGGAATAGTGGGTACATAAGGTCATTAAAACCTTAGATACTACGTCTATCAACTGGTATCTTCAAGTAGAACTTCACTTAGCCACTATAGATTCGTATGGTATGACCCAAAACTTTATAGCTACATTCTTATTTGAAATTCAATACCCCACAGTAGATTAGACCTTACAAATTATTAGACATAAGGTATTCAAGGAGGAACCTAACCCCCCTCTTGACAAAGAAGAAGATGAATGGATTGTGCCTCTTCATCGATTACAGGGTTGTTATAATATTAATGCTGATGAGGACGATGATCCTAGGAAAGTGAACATTTTAGAAACTGAAGGAAAGAGAGACATAGAATGGCCAGGGATTGAATTACCTTTTGTAGGGAAACCTATTAAGATTAAGAAGGTTAATATTGGAAAAGAGAAAGTACCTAAGTTGGATAATGTTGGAGACTATTGGGATGATGCTACTATTAGTAATATTACACAACTATTTCATGAGTACCAGGACTTGTTTCCAACCAAGTTCATAGACATGAAGGGCATTAAAGGGCCCATGGGAGAAATCAAGATCCCCTTGAGAGATATGCAATACCTATCAAGAAGTGGCCTTACAAACTGAATCCTAAGTACAAGAATAAAGTTAAGATTGAACTAGATAGAATGTTGGAAGCAAGAATCATAGAACCAGTTGAAGAATATGAATTGATAAGCCCTATGGTGGTCCAGAATAAGAAGTCAGGGGAAATCATAATCTGTGTAGATCTAAGGATACTGAATGATGCATGCATACATGACCCATTTCCTACACCTTTTACTGATGGAGTCCTAGAAAATGTAGGAGGACAATAAGTTTATTCATTCACAGATGTATTTTCAGGCTATCACTAGATCATAATTGCTAAGGAGGACAGACATAAGACTACATTTGCAACATAATGGGGTTATTTTCAGTAAACTGTGATGCCTTTTGGCTTGAAGAATGCACCAACCATATTTTCCAGGGTGGTGGTCGAAGCATTTAAAGAATTTTTACACAAATTTTTGGAAGCATACTTTGATGACTGGACCATTTTTAGTCTACTGAAAGATCATATTGAATGTTTGAGATTAATGTTAGATAAGTGTAGGAAATATCATATTTCCTTGAATCTAAAGAAGTGTATTTTATTTTCACCTTTTGGAGTGTTGTTAGGACACATTGTGTGTAAGAAGGGGTTGTTGGTAGATCCTTCCAAGATTGCTATCATTGTTGATCTACCTACCCATACTTCGTTTAGGAAGCTACGCACTGCATTGGGGCACACTGGATATTATAGAAATTTTATTAAGGGTTATGAATAGATAACAACACCTATGGAGAAGCTACTAAAGAAAGATAGTAAGTTTCAATGGACAGAGGAATGCCAGGAGAGCTTCGACACACTAAAGCAGAAATTGGTCACTGTGCCTATCTTGGTTTTTCTAGACTGGAGCAAGGAGTTCAATGTTCATGTCGATACTTCATCCATTGTATTATGAGGAGTCTTAGCACAACTAGGAGTGGGAGAGATCGACCATCCTATATCCTTTTCTAGAAGGAAGATTTCTACATCTGAAAGGAATTATACTACCACTGAAAGAGAAGGCTTAGCTATGGTATATGCGCTATAGAATTTTAGACACTACTTTCTGGGAGGACATTTTAAGATGCTCATTGATCATTCTGCAATAAAGTACTTAGTCAACAAGCCAGTGTTGGGGGGAAGAATATGCATATGTCTATTATTATTTCAAGAGTATGAATTTGACATCGTGGTCAATCCAGGGAGAATGAACAAGGGACCTGACCACTTATCCAGATTAGAACATGGAGAGGAGCCCACCAGTTTGGATGATACACTACCAGATGCACAATTGCTGGACATCAGAAAAGTTGATGATCACTTCGCCGAGATAGTTCAGTTTTTGTCCATAGGAACGACACCTCGTGAGTATACATTTATTTAGAAGAAATAATTGGTAGTTCACATTGCAGATTTTCAACTTATAGCTGGACAATTATACAAGATATGACCAGATGAGATCTTAACAAGATGTGTTATGGAGTCTGAAAGACCATTGATCCTTGCAGAAGCACATGAAGGCATCATAGGAGGACATTATGCAGGGAAATAAACATTGTAGAAGGTCCTCAGAGCTGGCCTCTAGTGGCCCACTTTACATAAGGATGCTAAGGAATACTATAGAGCCTGCGATGTATGCCAAAGGATAGGGAAACCTTATAGAAGGGATGAGATGCCCTTAGCACCTCATTTAACTTTGAAATCATTTGAGACCTGGGCTATTGACTCTATGGGACCCATTAACCCACCAGGAAAGAACACAGGAGATCAGTACATTACCATTGCTACAGAGTATTCAACCAGATGGGAAGAAGCAAGAGCAGTTAAGGACTGTAGTGCAAATACAACTGCATGATTCATTTTTGAGGATATCATAACCATATTTGGATGCCTGAAGATCCTTATGAGTGATCAAGGTACACACTTCATTAACAAACTTATTGAATCCTTGACTCAGGAGTTCGAAGTTCACCATCAGAAGAACACTCCATATGACCCACATGTGAATAGCACAATCGAAGCTTTCAATAGGATCCTGGAGACAGTGATAACTAATATTTGCAGTATCAATAGAGATGATTGGGATTTGAGAATTCCAACAATATTATGGGCTTATATAAATACTTGTAAAAATTTAACCATGCAGACTCCCTTTAAGTTAGTTTATGGCTTGGAAGTAGTGGTACCTATGGAATATTTGGTTCATATTTTAATAATTGTAGCATTTACAGGTATGGACGATACCGATGTTGTTCAAAAAAGGCTCGTGCAGTTGATGGAACTAGAGGAATATGGGTTCATTGCAGGGTTTCATCAACACGTACAAAAGGAACGAGAAAAGGCTTACCATGAGAGACATATCAAGAGGAAAGCATTAAAACAAGGAGATTTGGTAATTTTATATGACATCAAGTTCATGAAACACTCAGGGAAGTTCAAAACACATTGGCTTGGACCATTTGAGGTCTCCCATGTTACAGAAGGAGGATATGCGCAATTGAAGACCCTTAATGGAGAATGGAAGGATGGTTTAGTAAATGGGAGCCGGTTGAAATTGTATTATGACAACCAGTTGCCTCACAACTCTCAATAAAATAAAAGGAAGAAGGGTCTAGGTACCAAGTGTACTTGAAATTGGGTACCAGACATAGACAAGACAATATGCACACGATAGGGAGGGACAAAGAATAAAGCATAGGCTGCTCCACGCAGTCTGCATTCAAAGTGATACAGAAGGTTCAACCCTACAGTGACTCGGGACGAGTCACATGTGAGTGTTGGGGGCCTATTGTCCCTTTGTTATGTATTAATAAAGAAAGCGAATATCAAGGAAGAATAAAGACAATGTACGAAGTGTGCGAAAGATACACAAACCGAGGAAAGTTTGAAGTGGTTAGAGAATCAGAAAAGAAGGAGCGATGTAAAGGAAAGCAAGTTGTTGGAAGAGGAAATCTAGGAGGACAAAGCAGCAAGGAAGATGGATCGTGGACAAGTCAACAAGCGATAGAAGACATCAATGGGTTCTTTGGATCACCTCGTAGAGAAGAGGGAAGAATAAATCAACGGAGTGCTAAAAAGGCGGGTTATGTGGACCTAGGGTTTTGGTACCTAGGGTTTTGGCACCTAGGATTTGGTCTAAGGTTGTCTAAGAGTCATGAAATGTATAAATAAAGGTCTAGAAGAGTGGATATGGTTGTTTTTGAGATAGAGAGATTGAGCTATGACAGTTTATGTTTGTATTTTGAGATCTTCAGTTGGGTGCAAAGATCAACCCTGCAGCTGGGTGCATAGGGAGAGGGAATAAAGAGAAAGAGGGAGAGGGTGAACCACATATATATTGTTGTTCTGTGTGGTTGATGTTGTGTTATTTTCTATCTATTATGCTATTATTGCATTGTGGTATTCCTTGTTAAGGATAATAGTTATAACTAACTTCGTGAAGTAAGCATAGGATTGTTAAAGAACCTCTAGGATATGTTGCATTGTTATTCTGGAAGCACTTTTCAGTTCCTCTCATTGTAGACACCTCTGTCCTGCAACCCCCCTATTGCTACTTCGAGTGAGACTTCATCTACTTTTCAAGTGTTGTATAAAGGGCTAGTAGTTAGGGTTTGTTGGTGCTATTAGAGTTTAACCCTGTGTCTGTCCCTGTGCCAACAAAAGGAATTACCACTAGACAACATCAAAATTTGTGGCATTTGTGAAGAGTCCCATGCCACCAAGGACTACCCTTCCTTACCATGAGTCATGGAAATATACCATGGAGAGAAAGGAGCCTCAAATTCACTATATTCCATGGCACCACAAAAAACATGGTAATGACCTTCAGGTATGGCTCAAAATTCTTCATCTCAATTTCCTTATTCTCATAATCAGCTGTGGAATATTCATATACCATGAAAACATTGGCAATCTCAACATGGTGCACAAGATAATTGGAAGAAAGGTTGGTGCGGTCCATATTATGATGGAATAACTATTTTTCCTTATCCTACACCACCACCATATACATACCCCTCATAGGCTCCTCAACAACAAATCAATCAACCACAACAACTTTCATTACCAACTCCTCAAAACCTTCCACTTCCAACCCAAATCCATGCCCAACCTATCCCAAATCCTAATAATCATATTCCAGTTTAGAACATGTATGGAATTTATTTGAAAACATGTCCCACATATTCTATCACACCTATATCACTGCAATAAATTCACTTGAGGCATGGGAAAGTTCTTAACCCAAAACTCTCAATAGTTATCTAGGAAAATGAATAAGAAGAGACTCCTATCCAATATGAAATTTTCCAAACTCCATTACCATATAAATATCAGATTCAATCTCAAGTTTAGACCACCCCACAAACCAGTTCTCATAAGGAACAATTATTATAGTTCGATCAACCTCCTTTTCCAAAGAGTTTGGAACTATAAAAGAAAATTAACCTTATGAGTTCAACATGATGTCATAATTGAAGAACCTTTGTATTAAGATACCTTTGCTACAAGAAATAAAGTACATTCCCATATACACTAAAACAATTAGAGACTTATGCATTAATAATCTAGGTAGACGAAAAATGAACCCCCCAACCATCGAAGTCGTAAGGAAATTGGCAAGCCTCATGTCCACTGAAATCATTGCAGAAAAATATGTGGACCCTGGGAACCTTGTAGTCATATTCTTTATTAATAAGACTCCCATTGAAAACACCCTAATTGACTTGGGTGCAGCCATAAATTTAATTACATTAGAGAAATTAAATCAATTGAGACTTCATAATCTCCTCCTTACACACACTATGTTTTAACTAGTTGATTGATCTAAACTTAAGCCAGAGCATATTTTAGAAGATGTGATTGTCTCACTGGAATCATG
>ML808323.1:115703-130772 GCA_009831015.1 Picea engelmannii | reverse complement strand
ATAAATTTAATTACATTAGAGAAATTAAATCAATTGAGACTTCATAATCTCCTCCTTACACACACTATGTTTTAACTAGTTGATTGATCTAAACTTAAGCCAGAGCATATTTTAGAAGATGTGATTGTCTCACTGGAATCATGTGAGTACCCAGTATATTTCTATGTCATACAACCTAAAACCAATTTGGGTTTCCACCCTTTGATCCTAGGGATACTATTGATGGCCACAATTGATTCTTTCATCAATTGTAGGTATGGGAATATGACAATTACACATAGCACTAAGACCAAACAAATTACTTTATACCCCCCTTCTAGACCAACAACTGAACTAGTGACGAGAATTTGATTAGTCATTGCATCACTAATCTAGATTTCCCATAGTATTTTGCAAGGCAGTCATCATCTCACATTCAAACTTCTATTGATTATCTTCTTGATTTTTTTTTTCAAGAGAATTGCATCGAAGAGGAAATATCCTCTTCCTTTTCATCAATATTTTATGTACACTCAATTTATGAAATTGATTATAAGACTATTAATAGTTTCCCTGAGAAATCATTAAACATTGATTCTTCCTTAGACAGTACACAAGAAGGGAAATTAATCTAGGTTTTAAGAAGCTTTTCATACACCTTTGCATTGGAATATACTGATATTAAAGGAATTCACCTAGATACATACATCCACCACATCTATATTTAGAAATATATCACTCTTGTTAGACAACCACATAGAAGAATGAATCCGACCTTGAGAGAGATAGTGTAAGTCGAACTGTAGAAACTTTTGAATGTCAGTTTCATTTATCCCATCTCATATATTCATTGGGTGTCACCATTAGTGATCATTCCTAAAAATAACAGTAAATGGCATATATGCATGGAATATAGGGAGTTAAACAAGGCTACCCTAAAATATCATTTCCCCCTACCTTTTATTGACCAGGTTCTGGACACACTCGCTGGAAAGAAATACTTTTCTTTATTGGATGGGTTCAACAGATATAACCAAATATACATTTCTCCATAATACCAAGACAAGACAACCATTACATGTACTTGGAGGACATACACCTACAAGGTACTACCCTTTGGTTTGTGCAATGCTCCAACCACATTTTAACAATAAATACTTGGTATTTTTTCTGATTTATTACATGGTTGTATGGGAATATATATGAATGACTTTACTTTGATAGGTGGTTCTTTTGTTGAAGCCTTAAGTAATCTTGAAAAAGTTTTCAAAAGATGTAGAGAGACAAATCTTGCATTAAGAAATGAGAAATGTTTTATGATAATGATTAGAGTAATTGTATTAGGTAATCATGCGTCAACTGCAGGAATAAAGGTATATCTAGCTAAAATAGAAGTAATTGTCAACATGCTACCTATGAATAATCAAAAGGGAATCTGAAGCTTCCTAGGTCATGCGGGCTACTATTGACACTTTGTAGAAAATTTTACAAAGATATCACTTCCCCTGTTCAAATTTCTTACAAAATATGTTGAATTATATTAGGAAAATCAATGTCAATGTTCCTTTGATATACTTAAGAAAAAAATCTCCTCAACCCCAGTGTTGAGAGGACCAAAATAGAGTCTTCCATTCCATATCTCGACTAATGCATCAAATTCAACCATAGGATTTGTACTAGGTCAAAAGGAAAATCTCTTATGTTATTTATTTTATAAGAAAGAATTTGGCTACAACTAAATTAAATTACACCATGACTGAAAAAGAGTTCCTTGCAGTGGTTTATATGCAATTAATAAATTTAGGCACTACATCACAAGGTATGAAGTCTTTATTCATACTAACCACTCCGCCATTAAGTACTTAATGATAAAACCTATTACAAATGGCATAATCACCAGGTGGTTGTTGCCACAGCTGGAAGAATTCTACATAACCATTGTATATCACCCAAGTAAGGAAAATCAGGTAGTAGACTTCCTCTCTAGGCTTGATAATAAAGGTGAGAATATTCTCATTGATGACAATTTTGTAGATGAAAATTTATTTTCTATGTCTACTTACTCGCCATGGTTCATAGACATAGCCAATTATCTCACTATAGGTAAACTACCATGTCATTTCTCACCCAAGGAAAAGAGAAGAATTCTTAAAATGAGTTCTCCATACTTTTGGATTAAAGGGGATCTCATTTACACTAGTCCTAACATGATTATTCATAGATGTGTGAGAGAAGATGAGGTTTTCAACATCCTCAAAGCATGTCATGATGAACCTTTACAGGAGAACTTTGTAGATCAAAGGATAGCTTATAAGATCCTCCATTTCAGATACTTTTGGCCTACTCTCTTTTAATATGTCAAGAAGTATGTATGGGAATGTGATAGTTTCCAAAGGATGAGTCATCCAATTCAAGTAGATGAGATACCACTTCAACCACAAGTCCTTATAGGACCCTTTTAAAAATGGTCCTTAGACTTTGTAGGGTCGATCATCCCCCCATCCAAGGGTAGGAAGTACATTTTAGTCTGCACTGATTATGTTACAAAATGGTTGGAAGAAAAGGATTTGTAACGTCCCTGGCCATCTCTTTCCGGGCCACGCTATGCCAGAGAACTCTTTCATTCTCTTTGTGGAACATACTGTAACATAACTAGTATCCAACTAAGCTATGCCACATAAATTTTTTGAATTGCATGCAATTAAAATATATACACACAGAACTCTTGCAGAAGCATTATATATAAAACTTAAACATACAAATACATCTGTAAATAAACAGATTCACATCGAAATAACAATAAATTTATACATGAAACATATACAATAAATACCCATTAAAATAAACATAGTTATAACCACACATATGATAACCCATAAAAATAAGCACGTAAATAACAATGCAACATGTAAATTTATCACTCAATTGTCGCTTATCTTGGTAACAATGTCACCAACTACATGCAGACCTTCCATGAACCTCCCAGCCTTAGACCACACTATTCATCACTCTCAAAAGTGAGTCACCCCCGAGCTAGGACTAAACTCCACCTAATAAAGGGATTCCTAACCAGGCTAAAGACTAATAGACAACAGGAAAGACACCATCTCAGGTGCCAACTCAAACTCTACTCTCAATTCCCATAAATTATCTCACCCAGAGATAATTTATCCTACGGGCCTCCTCAATATCCCACGGGCCTGACAACCCACTTCTTCAGTCCAGCTCCCAAGCTAACCAAATATACCAACACAAAATGGCTATGGATACAGGTTCAAGTACAGTCATGAAGATACCAAGGATAGATCAATGGGTGTGTTCATGCTCATGTATGATTGACTGGATGATTGAATGATGGAAGGAATGATGGGGAGAATGATGGAAAAGATGGGAAAATTAACTAACTCCCAACAATATGTATGCATGTCCCCAACTTGACACTTGTCATGTTGGGAGCTACTTTGACCCACTTGTCCCCAACTTTAGAACTTAGGATAAAATAATTATCCATACTTTATGATTTAAGAAATATTGATATAATATTCCTTTTTGGCTTAAGATCCCTAGATTATCCCTTGTCCTTAACTTTTAGGCCCCTCCCTTTCCCTAACCAGTAGATTTTAGTCCCCAATCTCTTTCATCATGGTCGGTCTGCGCCCAACGATATATTTTATATTAATTATGAGACATAAACAAAAATAAGCGCATTGTCCTTTAACATCTAGGCTCTTCGGCCTAATCAAAACATAAGCATCCTAGCTTATAATAACTGGCTCACCAACCTATAAAACACAACATATACACAAAAGGCTCCCTGGGCTCAAAATCACGCACACTCAGTTTGTTGCACGTGGTATCCCGGAATATGCAAACTTCCTCGTTTTACTATGCAGTAAATGCGCGCACTATGCCATGAAATGTGCATACAAAAATGATATCAAACAACTCACCAGCTTTAAGTACATTTTCATTTATATTACAATTGGGTTCGTCCTAGGGATATTACAGGATTTTTTCAAAGAAACATAAATATCAATAATGGGTTTCCTTTTTGAAGATATTATTACTCGTTTTGGGGTACTAAGAGAAGTTGTTACTGTCAAGGGGCCTCAATTTATATCTAAGTTGGTATAGAGAATTACTCAAACATATTTCATTAAACATAGCTGGGCCACATATTTGTGATTACAACAATCTAACAAAGCACTTAGCAGTTACAGTTTGTTAATATTCATCCTTAGTTTACAGTGCAGCTAAACCCTAACAACAGATCAACACAATATTTATATAGATCCAATAGATTCAAGTACTAAGCATACCGACATAGATCAGATCTATCATTTATTCACAGTATTCATCACTAAGCTACCATATTATATCCTTGTAAGCATACACCAAAGCACTAAGCATTCAATCACATAGAAAAGAGAACAACCATAAAGCACATAAAAACCACAATGCAGGATATACGTGGTTCACCTCCACCCTTGGGCTACGTCCACTAACTCTTCTTCTTTATTTCTTTCTGTCAATATTCTACATGCAAAGATCCATGATATCTTACTCCACAGAGCACGAAAAATATGCGCACCTCGCTAGATCCTCCTTCCTTGAAGTACAACACAAAGCCTTCCACAATCTCTTACAATCACTTGCACTTATATCTACAAGTCTCACACACTATTCACAAAGCAATTACAATTACCACTTGCACTTAGCATTACATACTTGTCCTCCCTTCAATCACATAGATCGAAATCTATCACTTAGCACACTATCCTCTTCTTACATCACCTAGCTATCTATTTATACATTACAAAATGGTCCTAGACATGGGTAAACCCATGGGCCGACATCCCCATTCCCATTACATAAGCCCAAAACCCAAAAATCCTTAAAAGGTGGTCGAGATCCCTCGATCTCTGCTTCGAATTGCACTCCGTCTTTGACAGCCTATCGAATTCCCAAAAGTAGGTCAAACATGACCAAGGATTCTCAAAACTTGGTCAAGGGACAATAGTTGGTTGATCCTAGAAACATGCTCTACTTGAAAATATATTACGCTTTAGCTCCCAATCTTGGGCATGAATCTTTGTATACTAGTGTTAGTGTATATAGATATTTTCCTTTGTGTCATCGGCTTGCTTATTGAGTTTTCCCTTGGTTGGAAGATGTCATTGGAGTCTTCCGTTTACTTAGGATTGGAAGACGGTGCCAATCATCATACACAAAAATTGGCTTCCACCGCTTGGGTCGTTTATTCACCCAAGGGTCAACTGGTGTCTTCAGGTGGCGTTTTTCTAGGCCATCAATGAATAATGTGGCTAAATATAGCATCGTTATAAATATTTTACATGATGTCATTTCACATGGTGTTCGTTCTTTGGAAGTTCACCTAGACTCCCAGTTAGTAGTATGTCAGTTGAATGATAATTACCATGTGTGATACCCTATTCCTACGTGTATGACTTTTGGAATAAAACTTTGATTTTATTACTTATAATCACACACCTAGAAGTTCTAATTATGTATCTGATGCATATGCTAATTATGTTTTAGATTGACATTTTTCACATAACTAAATTAAAGAAAACACATTCACCAATGTACACATTGTAACATATATAAGTAAAGTCGAAGACCAATGTTTTTATATTTCATCTCTCCAAAAAATATGGTGTCATAGTACAAAATCAAGCTCACACCCTCAAAATACATATATGGCCGATAGATATAATGACCATGGCATATACACCTGTGGTGCCATATGTGTGTCATGATAACATACTATGGTGTTTGAGAGACGCCAGAAGAGTCACACCCACACATGAGGCACACCCACCACATGTCGTTTCATAGCCTCTGGTAGATCCTCCACATGAACCATAGGAATCATGTCAAATGTGACAGGTTCCCCTGCACATTTTGTAGCACTCTATTTGAATCTCATCCTGTTGTCTCATCTCCTAGGTTCCTCCGCTGATGTCCTAGGAATCCATCTGGTTGTTCCGGACCCACGTCTGCATAACAAAGTAGTTATAAATACTTGATACCATCCAAAAAAATTTGCGTATTTTTTATTCTTTTTGAAAAACACAAAAGAAATTAAATATATAAAATCTTTGCATAACTATATCACCGTAGGAGGATCCTGGTGGAAGTGGAAAATCTGGATTTCCTCTATAGTCGATCCCAACATAAAGTTAGTTTTCTATGGCTATCACCCGTCGATGCCACTAGAAGAAGAACTCATCGTTGTAGGGGGTTGACACCCTACCACCACCTAACCGCCTCATCACTTCGGTCCACTGTGACATGGATGGATCCTGTGGTCCATGTGGAATGATCTCGACTCTAGGGCTCAATCCTGGAACCCTCTCAAAGAAAAAACTAAACAAGATAGATGTGAACCTGAAGATCCTTTTTCTCCCTTGTTTACAGTCTGTCAGTTGGCTCTTCATGTTATCTAGTAGTGAGGTGCACCAATCATAAACCATGGGTCGTAAACACTCCACTACGTAAAAAATGAGTGGTCTTGATGCCTGGTGAAACAAGGCCAACCCCATGATCTGTGTAAGTACAATAACAACGATATTTAAACTCAGATTCTCAATCTCCCTGGGGATTTGACTCCCTAATTTTTATGTGCCTGCTACAAAGTGGGTGGAAATGTAGTCCTTTATGTTCATACCATCCCAAACTCCCTAGGCTTTGATATTTACCACCTCACTTCGACGAGATAATCCTGTGATGAAACATATGTCATCTACTTCAATCCTCAATGGTTTCTCATTGAGATTGATGGCCTCTGTATCTAGATCCCATAAGTTCACTAACATTTGGAGAAATCTTACTTGAGACCTCATTCCTTTGGGAGCCCAAAATTTGTATAAGCCACATCCTTTTAGATCTTGTTGGGCCCCTTCATCTCTTTCCACTAGTGCATCCACTTCTTCATGCTCTCTCTCTCTCTCCATTCAAGTACCATCCTGCAAAAAAGAAAACCATTTTTTGAGTCAAATTTAAAAAAAAAATTGTTTGCGGACTTGTACACGATATATAATGTTAACAGTTGCTTGTAGGGTCACATATACATGGGAAGACTTTTCTTTTCCCATGTACATGTCTCCATATACGTGAGCCAATGATCTACAACTTGTGTACACCCTAATTCCTAAGTTGCGCCCTCAAATAATTAAAAAATGGGGACTTAATTTAAAATTTAAACCACTAGAAATGAAGAAGAGGGAAATAATACTTACTTGGTCCATACAGTTGTCAATTTTGTTGCTTGTATCTCCCACAATCGACACTTGAAGACCATGGGAAAGCTGCTTCAAAATGCACTATGTGGGTAAAAAACTCAATTGTTATGGTAAAATTGGTTGTTTTTGCTATTTGTAGAAAAAGGCTACCCACTTTACATAGTTTTTTCTAATTTTTCGACCTAATGGATGTTGGACACACCGACTACACTGAGAGGGGGGGGGGGTGAATAGTGTAGGGATCATTTTCCCAAAACTCCTTAGTTAAAAATCACCATTAACTCATTACTCATTGCTGTCATTTATAACCAGTTAAATCTCAACACATATCAACAACATATATCAACAATATATCATCAACAAGTTATCACCACAAGGAACACAAAGAACACAAGATGTATGCACAATTTTATTTTTATCACGAACTACAATCCTTGAGGTTTTTCAACAAGAAATGAATAGAGTAAAACTCTACAAGAGCACCAGATCTATAATGCAAGACTCAAATTACACCCTCAACACCAACTGAGATGAGGCAACAATCCTCGACATATATCAATCTGTACCATAAACAAGTGCATCAACCATGCACCAACCTGTGCCAAACAACTTGTAATCAACCTGTACTATAAACAAGTGCATCCAACCATGTACCAAGTATATACAATTCATGTGCCAACCAGGGATGATTTTAAGGATGGAAATTTATTTTAAAATGTAGAAACCTTGGCAAATATATATATATTTTTAACTGTAACGGATATGAATTTTATTTATTTGTAAAAGATAGGAGGGGTCTTTTCCTAGGCAGCCCCATTTACAAAGAAAACAACCAGCATATTCAGCTTATGAGTTACAGCCTTTTCAAGGAATTTGAAAGAAGTTATCGTCATTGATAAATATCTGCCCTTTCATGAGAGAGCATCCTTTGTTCGCCATCTGATCCGCTTCGCCATTCATGTTTCTAAGTATGTGGTAGAACTTGTAGGAGGTGAAATCTTGAAGGACTCTTTTCAATCTGCCCAGAATTTAATTGAGACTAGCATTGTTGAAGAGGTCCTCCGTGTTTAATTTTTTTATAAGAATCTCTGAATCTCCAAAGACTTGGAGGTATTTAACTCCCTTTTCTCTTGCTATTAGACAAGCTTTGAGGAGACCGAGAATCTCTGCTTGGTTGTTGGTCTTCTGGCCTAGACCCCAGTAGAAGCAGTCTCTTAAGATCCCATCTGAAGAGTAAATGACCCCTCCAGCACCAGCGTTCCCGGGATTTCCTTTGGAGGCCCCGTCAAAGAAGATTGTGGTAAGATTTTTGGATCTCCACCAGTTTATGAAACCATCCTCGGGTTCTCTTATTATCCACTCCGGATTTGCTGTCTAAGGAGTGAGGAGAAGCTTGCGAGGAGAAGGCTCAAGCGGGCAAAGCCATCTCCTTTCTTCAGGATGGAGCAGAGAATCTTCTTTGAAGTACTGTTGTTGGGCTGCTTCCAAGAGGAATGCTTTAGCTTTAACTGCAACCTGAAGAGGGGAGTGTCTATTTCCATTAAAAATTTGGTCATTGCGAGCCAACCATAGCTGCCAACAAACGAATTTGGGGACTGCTGTCCAAATTTTTCGCCAGAAGGATTTGGTGGGGATGCCATGAGGATAGATATTGTTCCAAGAGGTGAACAGTTCTGCAACAGTGCTCTGAGGGAAGGCTGGAATCTGCAGGTCCAAAATAGAGAGCCTCCATGCTTCCTTGGAAAAATTGCACTCCAGAAATAAGTGTTGGGCTGTTTCAGGTTTGCTTCTGCATAGCTCACATCTATGAGGCCCTGCAATATTCCTTTTCTCTAGATTGTCTCATGTAAGTAGTTTGTTATGCACCAGCATCCAGAAAAAGAAATTCACTTTAGGGAGAGCTAGATTGTCCCAGACTAGCTTCCAGAAGGCTGGAGAGTGACTGTTGTCCTTTGAGTTCTGAAGTGCTTTGTATCCTGCTGCTATGGTGTAGATGCCTGACAGTCCCCAAGCCCAACTGTCTCTCATATGGCGGTTTTCAGGAGTGGCGCCTTCCAACAATTCGACAAGGAGATTTTTTTGAGGCGTTAGCCATTCTGGTATGCCGTTGAGATCCCAACCGACCCATTCTCCCCGGCAATCCCAAATCGAGAGATTGTAAAGTCTGTTTTTGCCTACGTGTGATAGCCATTCTTTGATGTCAGCTATGTCTTCATTCCCCTCCAATGGATCCCTCCCCATTATTCTGTCCTGCCACATGTAAATACGCTTGCCATTGCCCGACACTCTGTACAGGGATTTATTAAAAAATTGCTTCTTTTGCAACAGAGTTTCCATACTTGCGTGCTATTGACAAAGGAATCAAATTGCAGGTTTCTGTAGGATGAATTTCGGGCATATTTAGACAGTAATGTGTTGCTGGTCGGGTGATTGGGCTCATGAGCCATTTTTCAGAGTAGTTTTCCACCCATCTCCAGATTAACAAGGGCAGGATCTCGAATTTGGAGACCCCCCTCTACTATCGGCCGTCTAACCAGGTCCCAGTTTGCTAAATGCATCTTGCTTTCATTTCCTTTCCCACCTTGCCATAAAAAATCCCTTAATAATTTAGAGATCTGCTCCATGATGTTTCTGGGGGCCAGCAAAAATGCGGATTGGTAGATTGGGAGCGCGGCCAGCCGAGACTTGATTAAAATGACTTTTCCTCCTTTGGTTAACCAATAGACACCCAATGCTGCTATCTTTGATTTGATTTTACAAATGATATCAGACCATAGAGACCTTCTATTGACTCCATTTGTAATAGGGAGGCCGAGGTATTTAATCCGATCCCAGCTGGCATGTCCTCTAAATCCCAGGATGTTCGAGATGTTAATGAGCTCTTGTTGGCCTGTGTTCCAACTGTAAATTTCACTCTTTCTGTCATTGATAAGAGCACTTGAGACTCTACAATAGATTTTTAGGACCGAATCAAAGACTTTGGCAATCCTGGGGGACGCACCTCTGAGGAGAAGTGAGTCATCTACAAAGAGAGCATGATTCAGAGGAACGACATCTGAGGAGGATTTTAGACCAGGGAGAGAGCCAACAATTCTTTCAGCTGAGAGTTTTCTACTGAGGGTATCTGCCATTAAGATATATAGGAAAGGAGAGAGGGGACAGCCCTGCCTGATGCCTCTCCGGGCTTGGAAAAAGTTAGAGGGATGACCATTGACAAGGGGGGCGATCCAAGGGTTATTGATGCAAGCATTTATAAGCTGGACAAAATGGAGCGAGAAGCCGAAGGAGAGGAGAAACTTGATGAGAAAAGAATGATTGACTCTATCAAACACGTTTGCCATATCTAATTTAATCAACATACCTTTCTCTTCTCGCTTTTTGCTGGAGTGGATTGTCTCCTGGACTTGAATGACATTGTCGAGAATGTGTCTTCCTTCCATGAATCCTCCTTGGGGGTTGGAGATCAGCCTCTTGAGCAGAGGCTTGATCCTGCTTGCTAACAATTTGGCCAGTATTTTATAGGATGCATTACAAAGTGATATGGGTCTGAATTTGGCAAATGTTTCTGGATTGGAATCTTTGGGGATTAATGCTAGATAAGTGGAGTTGGTTCCTCCACCGATCTTATCTTTTCTCATGAACTCATTTATCATTTTTTGAAGATCTCTTTTGATGATGTTCCAACAGACTTTATAGAAATGTATCGTGAATCCGTCTGGGCTCGGTGCCTTATCTGATTCCATGGACCAGATAACTTTGATAATTTCCTCCTCTGTTACCTCGCTGGTGAGGGCAGCGTTGTCTTCAGGTCTGATTAGGTGAGGAATATTCGAGAGGAATTCTGCTATTTCTCCTTCGGAGGCCTGAGTTCCCTCACTAAAAAGGTTTCTGAAGTGGCTGTCCGCTGCAGCTTTGACTTGAGTGAAGCCTTTGCTGACCTGGCCCTCTGTTGTCTTTATTTCTGAGATGTGGTTCCTGGACAGCCGGGCTCTATATTGTCTGTGGAAGAAGGAGGTGTTCCGATCCCGTGCTTTTAGCCACAGACTCCTGGATTTGATTCTCCAATATTCTTCTTCTTTTTGGAAGGATCGATATGTTGAGGATTGGGCTTTTATTTCTTGTTCCAAAAGATCCACTGTAATCTCTTTGCTTTCCATTTCTGTTTGCAGGGTCTCCAAAGTGTACACTGCTTCTTTCCTTATGTTGGTTGGAGTAGGGGCTGGTTTCCTTATCCACTCCTTCAGATCTTGTTTTGTAGCCTTCAGTTTTTTCTCCCACACAAAACTTGAGGACCCTGAAAATGATTTGGCCCAGGCTTCTTTTACAGTTTCGAAAAATCCTTCTCTCTCTATCCATAAGGGGCTGAAGAGGAAAGGTAGGGGACCTAGATCTTCTTCATCTTCGAGGAGAAGCTGGATCGGCTTGTGATCAGAGGTCAGCTTGGGTAAATTTTTTGTTTTGATTATCTTTTTATCCATAATAAGGGAGCCTTGGACCAGAAATCGATCCAAACGTGCAGAGATATGCTCTGGCCCAGATCTGTTATTGGACCAAGTGAAAAGGCCGCGTATGGGACTGAAGTCTAATAGATCCCATTGCTACAATAGTTCTTCCACAAAGGTCAGCATCATATCTCTGTTGTTGGAGCCGCCCCTTTTCTCTTTTGATTTCAGAACTATATTAAGATCAACTGCTAGGATACTGTTACTTGGGATATGTTGTTCTAAAAATGCTGAGAGGGAGGCCCATCATTCTCGTTTTTCAGAGTAAGTGACAGGGACATAAATATTAAATAGAGAGATAGTCAGCTTACTTGCACAATGTGTCAGCTCCGTGAAGATCCAATGCTGGGTTTCATGAGATTTGTTTAGTAAAAATGAATCTTCTGTCCAAAGAGTTGCCAGCCCTCCGGAAGAGCCCCTTGAACTTACTGCTTTGCCTGCACTTTTCTTCCACTTTGACTTGCTAATGTCTAGAAGCGCTCGACCTTCTATCTTCATCTCTTGGAGCATGAGGATGTCTGAAGGTTCTATTTTCTGGAGGTCCATGACTGCTTCAGCTTTGGAGGTGTTCCCCAGTCCTCTGCAGTTCCAAGAGGCGAGCTTCATGATTTACTTAAGAGGGGGAGTAGGGCCTCCCTTTGAAGGCCTTGATCTGGTGTTTCTTCCGATGGACATTTCTATGGTGGAATAACTTCCTTGGACTTTGAGTCTCTCTTCCTCCTCTTCCCTTAATTCTTTGCGGGATTTCTTGCCTGCTCTTTTGGAGGGACGCTCAAGGGCTTCATCCTCTAAGGAACCCGAACTATCCACTGGTTTTTTCCTTGTTACTTCAGCATAAGATGGGTTGGAGGGGCTACCTTGTGAGGCCTCTACCTGTATATCTTCTTCCCCTTCTTTGTTGGGTGGAGGGGCTTCTGTATGTACCTGGTTTTCCTGAGTCGTACCTGCTGGGTTGATTTGAGTTTTTTCTAAGTCATTTGGGGTTGCGTCCTTTTCTTGATTGTTATTGGAACTGCCTGGAGCTCCAGAGGTATGCCCTTTTCCATTTCCCTTTTTTTGATGGGCTTTCTTTTGAACTACTGTCCATTGATCCTCGTTTGTTTTGTCTGCTTGCTCCTCTGCTTTTTTCTTGCAGTGCTTTGCAAAATGACCGTGACCATGGTAGTGTCTGCATTTGAAAGGGAGTTGTTCATAATCCAGTTCCTGGATGTGTGTCCACCCAACAACAGTGAGCTTAATTGCTTCAGGCAAACCCTCTTCTAGGTCAAATTCTACACAGATTCGGGCGCATGAGTACTGATCTTTCCTTGTTGCTTGATCTATGTATTTTTCGAGCGTGTTACCAATGATCTAGAAGGTTTTTTGGTTCCAGCTGTGGAGTGGAAAATGGGGAAGTCGCACCCACACCGGGACAGCGGAGGGGACATCCTGAGAGGGATCAAAGTCGGGAGACCATTTGTTTAGGTACAGACCTTGTGGTCCCATGAAATAAGGATCGTTTCTAAAGATGAGGCTTCTATCATTCGGGTTTTCGAAGACAAATACGAAGAACCCCTTTCCCACAAAATAGCTCTTGACCCCTTCTTTAATCAAGGGTGTCTAGTTTCTTTGTGTCCAGTCCTCTACCGATTTTGGGGATGGCCAGAGGCCCGTAAACTGGCCTATTAACCCTCTCTCAGTGAGATTCAGAGCAGCTTTGCATGTTTCTTCTTCAGGAAGGGCAACCGTAGGGATCGAATCTAGTTTCTTGACAAACTTCTGCTGACTAGTCGTGGGAGGGCGCTTCGAACTTGCGACAATCAATGCTTTGAATGCAGAAATCTCCAGAGGCGGGTTGAGAGGAGGGGTAGGGCCCCCGCTGGATTCCATGGGAGAGTCTCTGCTAGTGGAGCTCTACATCTGCGGGGCTGCCCAGGCTTGCTCCCAAAATCCCAAGCTCTCCGATCTCCGTAAACCCAGTAAAGTTAGCCACTATCTTTGATGCCTATATTCAAAGAGTGTAAAGATAAACCTTGGAAAATATTACTAATCCTTCATATGCCAAATATAAATGTTTGGCGATATTTTTATAAGAATATTCAAATTTCTAAGGATTTTATATAGTTTTTATAAAATTTTGGCGATTTTTAAGGTAAAATAATTTTATCCTATATAATTTGGGCGAATAGTTTTTAAAATAACGAATCTCGTTTTTGGAAAAACCATGGAAAATTAGCCCATGAGAGAAATTTATCCCCTAAAATCATCCATGGTGCCAACTACTCATAAAAAATGACTTATCAATATGTACCAACATCATCAACTATACATCTCATGTATGTGCCAACTCATCAACTGCTTGTCTCAACCATGACTAGTTTTGGATTAGTCAACAACCCTAACTTGAAATAATCATTACTATGTACCTGTAATGAATAAATATCTGAAGTTGATATACAATTTTTGTCAGTGCATTTTGTGAAATACCTCCAGGTTTCACTACTTGGAACCTCTCAGAAAAGGAGTTATAGCAAAAATGGCATACCTTGCTGAATTCTAGCTTATTCTAGAGAGCGACCTTGTAGAGCGTTCCTCGTACAGAATATTTGTTTAATAGATATGAAAATGTTACAAAGAATACTATATACTATAATCTAACCAAAACAATTGGTATCACTAAATCTAGATATTTTATGAATAAGTTATGACGTTTTTACCTGAAACACCTGTTTTAGACTAGTTTCAGGACTAGCCACAAACCCTATTTTCCACGGAGTGTATATCCAAAAATACAACGACCCACAAGCTGAATTTTTTACCAAAGATACTTGGATATGTTTCATCAATGTCATATCAATATCACGGTTTGAATCATTATATAAAAACAATTATTGTGAAAATGGTGAGATGACCTGTAAATAACATACCTTAGAAAGCATTATGAAAAGAATCTATCCTCCCTTGACTTCCGACCCTCTTTTCTTCACCTTCCCTTTGAAATTCAGCTTATATATCCTTTGGTTACCTCATTCACCTATATATATTCAATATTCTCAAGTGTTCCACACCAAAAATTCTCAAGAAGCTCTCACAAGAAGTTCTCCATCAATACTCCAAAAGATATTCTCACAAGAAGCTCTCCACTAATCCACACAAAAAGGATGATCTACAAGAGACCATTGCTATCTTATTTATACTTTAATCCTCTAGGTCACTTAACCCATTTCTAGGTCACTTGACCTATTTTCCTTATTTTAGGGTTAACCACTTTCCATAAATAGAAAGTTCTCCAATACTTTATCATTTAAATATTCCTTCTTGATTTTGTCACCTTACTTTATCAT
>ML808323.1:83261-115653 GCA_009831015.1 Picea engelmannii | reverse complement strand
TTTATCATTTCTTGATTTTGTCACTTCTCTTTATTATTTAAATAATCCACCTTGACTTTGTTACTTTAATTTATCATTTAAATAATATTAACCCATTTCTAGGCCACTTAACCTATTTTCCTTATTTTAGGGTTAACCACTTTCCATAAATAGAAAGTTCTCCAATACTTTATCATTTAAGTATTCCTTCTTGATTTTGTCACCTTACTCTATCATTTCTTGATTTTGTCACTTCTCTTTATTATTTAAATAATCCACCTTGACTTTGTCACTTTACTTTATCATTTAAATAATGATTTCTTCTTTTAGGTCACTTTGACTTCTTTGACCTTGGGGGCTTCAAGCCTTCATGTGGGGGTCCTTCATCTTCGTAAGGCCATAATTCTCAAACCATGAGGAGTTATGTGACATTTCACATACCACCGAAAATGGCATGACAAGCACTATCCATCTAGGATAGTTTTACACACAATTTCCTTGATCTTCATCTCATTATTCCACATACAAGCATGGGTCCTCCAACCATTCTTCTAGGATAACTCAATCCGCAAAGCATCTTCCGATGAGGGATTTGACCATAAGGGGACCACTTTGGATTTCATCCATTTGTGCACCTTATCAATCATGATAAGACAATAATGAGAATATGGGTCCTCCAATAGTGCATCATATACCAATGAAACCACATCGATCCATTCTCATCATGTATCAATGACAACTCATTGATCCATCTTCATCATATCAATGACAACTCATTGATCCATATTCATCATGTATCAATGACAACTCATTGATCCATATTCATCATATCAATGACAACTTATTGATCCATCTTCATCTATGCATTCTCATCAAGGACAATACGTATTACATTACATCAATCATCAATCAATCAATCCTTTGGCATCAATCAATCACTTGACATCAATCAATGACATCAATAAATAAAACCATTGGCATCAATGACAACATGATCCAATAATCTCCCCCTTTGGCATTGATGGAAATACCAATATTGATGTCAATACCAATTACCAATTATTGATGTCAACATGTAGATAAGGCATGCTCTACATCAATAGTCAATATGACTATCCCTCCCAAATGTTACTATATCTCCAAATCAATAATCATCAATCACATCAATGTGACTATCTCTCCCCCTTAGACATCAATAGAAAAGGGCCATTTTCCTCTTGGGTCTGCTCCCCCTGCTTGAACTTTCCTTGGGGCTGCTCTCCTTGTCTGAGTGCCTTTGATCTTCCTTTGAATAATCTCTCCCCTTTTGAACAAGGGATATCACTATGATGTAATGCTGAAAATACATTGAACATACTCCCCCTGTGACCATCGCTCCTCCCGAAATTATTCTTTTGTGCTCTTTCTTCAAATATAGGGCTCTTTTCTAGGTATGCATCTGATAAATATCTCCTCCTAGAATCATGGGAAGAAGAATGACTTCCCCTATGGGTATGTCTCCCCTATATTCTCTGCAAGATGAACAATGTGCTACCATATAAAGATCCTTGGACTTGTTCATGCATCAAACTCATGCTATACCAAGCATCATGAAGCAAAAGATATGTCAACAATGAAATAAAGAACCATGAGAAACATATCAACCAAGCACATCCTGTACAAAAATGTGTGCTCATCATGCATAACACCTATGTACATCAGCCATGTACAACAACATCATGCAATGTGCTAAAAGATATCATCCATGGAATGTATCAATCATATGCCTCTATCAATATGCCAGCATGTGCATCTAGTAATATGCCAACCATGTGCATCTACCAATATGTCAACCATGTGCATCTACCAATATACCAACCATGTGCATCTACCAATATGCAAACCATGTGCATCTACCAATATGTCAACCATGTGTCATATCACTCATGATATGTCTCCATCATGAACCAAGTGCCATAATCATGTATCTTAAACAAATACCAATTGTTGTGTTGATCAAGTAGTACCAATGGTGTAGTATCATCAAGCATATGCCATATATGAGTGTACCAAACAAGTATCAATTATAGATCAAGCTATGAATCATCAATGATGTACAACATGATTGCCTCATCAACTCACCAACCACATGTCCCAATGTGTAGCCCATCTATATGCTAAATGCATGCATCAATATTTCTGACAGGTAAGCTTCCAATACATCATCAAGATATATCACATAACCATGGTGTCATAACTTCACT
The DNA here is from genome assembly GCA_009831015.1 of Picea engelmannii. Classification (NCBI taxonomy): domain Eukaryota; kingdom Viridiplantae; phylum Streptophyta; class Pinopsida; order Pinales; family Pinaceae; genus Picea; species Picea engelmannii. The sequence goes on along the minus strand of ML808323.1, from coordinate 113,431 downwards.
GTCATAACCATCATTGTTCTTAAATAGAAAATGCATCAATCCATACTCATGGGTTAGTTCCATGAACCCAAGATTTTATTTTACATCATCACCTTACATAATCCAATATAGAATCATGAAAACCTACAACAAACAATGTCAGAACCTACAATAAACCATGTCAGACCCTGCATCACAGAGTTATACCATCACATCAAACTTCAATCCCTATGAATAGCCCTTTTACTTAGGCTTGACCACATATACGTAGCCTGCTCCATAGACAACTCATGTATGTACGCGACCTATACAAGTTCATCTTGCGTATGTATGCGACTGATACCACTGTCACCCACGTATGCATTAGTAGATGACACATTTGAACTTCCCTTCAGTCTTTCATTTTGTTCTGGTTGCTCTGTCTTCTTCACCCACTTTTGTAGATGTGCCTACTCCTCAGAACTTGAGGTCTGAGCATCCATATTTTCAAATATTTCTCCCTTCCTTCTTCTAGCCATGCTATTTGAAGTCCTCATCATATACTTTCTTCTTGTGTTCCATCACTCCTGGGATTTGTGGTCAAATCCACTACAACTGTAGCATCTCATGGTGTTACAGTGAACAACAATGTGTCCTAGTTGATCACATCTCCAACACATTATGGTGTTATGAAATATTCCATTATATCTTCTTTCATAATATCTACATTCAAAATCTTTTTGACCATATTCATTACATGAATACCAATTCCCATGAAAAATACTTTCATACCTTTGCTTTGGTGTCCCAAAGATAGCTTCTTGATGTCTTCCTTGCATTGTTCTTTTGAAATTTTCCTTTCCTTGTGTAGATGATTTCTTTGCAACATTGTATTCCTTCTTTGATGGAATTACCTCATGCTTCTTTGAGGTGCTTGCTTCAACATGTGTAGCTTCTTCTTTGTATTCAATACCTAATTGATCATATGGTGATCTTTGAATTTCCAAGATCTCATCCAAGATTTTTGAGCTAGTCAAGAATTTATTTGACTTCTCCACTTTCTTTCTAATATCAATAATTTCAACTTCTAACTTATCACATGACTCTTCCTTTTCATTAATTTGATTCTTCAAAAGTCCTTCTTCTACAATTTGGGTCTTCAGATGAATAATAGTTTCAAAACTTTTGCTAATCTCATCATCTACCTTCATATCTTGTTTTTCATTCTTTAGTCATGTGATCTCTTCTTCCTTTTATTCCAATTTAGTCTTATTGATCTCTACTTCTTCTTTGAGAATTCCCTTTAACTTCAAAATGTGCCTTTGACTCCTCCTAATAAACTTCTTAGTGTTATCCGAAAGATAGTTATAATGTGTATAAAAAAGATCACTTCTGTATCTATATAAACCCTCTTCAACTTCCTTTTGAAGTTCTAATATATCTTCTTCTATTCTTTCCATGGGATAACTACCAGCAAACTTTACACAAACTATTTCTAGATCATATTCTTCACTTGAGAAAAATTCAACATCATCACATTTTGAATCATTGTAATCAAGAGTCTTTGGAGATTCTATATATTCATTTGAAATACTTTTGGGATCTTCCTTTATGTTGTCTTCACTTGAAATGTTTTCAAGATCACATTTAGAAATAATACAATCAAGGTTTTTTGGAGATTCTTTACCTTTGATAATCTTGATGGAGTGGTCTTCAATATCTTCCTTCTCCTTCTTGCTTTGATATGTATCCTCTAGATTTAGCCATAGATCCTTGGCGGAAGTGCATTTTTACATGCTTTCTTTGATAGGGCTTGAGAGTCCACTAAGAATGGTCTTGAGAGCCAATGCATCATTCTTCTTTCCTTCCCTTTGAGCTTCAAACTTTGACTTGTTCTTCAATGGAACTGATCCACCAATGATTGCCTTCCAAATAGCTTCTCCAATTGTCTTCAAATACCCTCTCATCTCTATTCTCCAAGTAGAATAGTTTTCCTCATCAAGGATCAGTATTTCATCATCCATTTGTGTGTCTATGGATCTCCTTCAAGCTTGTTAAGGCTTGTAGTGAAGGCCTGCTCTGATACCAATTGTTCGACACACCGACTACATTGAGATGGGGGGGTGAACAATGTAGGGATCTTTTCCCCAAAACTCCTTTTTTAACAAACACCATTAACTCATTACTCATTGCTGTCATTTATAACTAGTTAAATTTCAACACATATCAACAACATATATCAACAATATATCATCAACAAGTCATCACCACAAGGAACATAAAGAACACAAGATGTATGCACAATTTTCCTTTTATTACGGACTACAATCCTTGGGGTTTTTCAGTAAAAAATGAATAGAGTACAACTCTATAAGAGCACCAACTGTATAATGAAAGACTCGGCTTACACCCTCAACACCAACTGATATGTGGAAACAATCCTTAACAAATATCAATCTGTACCATAAACAAGTGCATCAACCATGCAACAACCTTAGCCAAACAACCTATAAACAACCTGTACCATAAAAAAGTTCATCCAACCATGTACCAAGTATATACAAATAATGTTTCAACTACTCATCAACAATGAATCATCAATATGTACCAAAATCATCAACTATACACCTCATGTATGTGCCAACTCATCAACTTCTTGTCTCAACCATGACTAGTTTTGGATTAGTCAAAAACCCTAACTTGAAATAATCCTAACTTTGTACCTATAATGAATAAATAATTGAAACTGATACGCAGTGTTATTCAGTGTGATTTATGAAATTCCTCCAGGTGTCACTACTTGGAACCTCTCAGAAAATGATTTATAGAAAAAATGGCATACCTTGCAAAATTCTGGCTTATTCTAGAGAGCGACCTTGTAGAGCATGCCTCACACAGAATATTTATTGAATCGGTATGAAACTATTAAAAAGCATACTACAGACTGTAATAAAACCAACACAATTAGTCTCACTAAATTTGGATATGTTATGAAGAAGTTATGACATTTTTAACCAAAACACCGGTTTTAGACTAGTTTCAGGACTAGCCACAAACCCTGTTTTCCATGGAGTGTATATCCAAAAATAAAATGACCCACAAGATGAATTTTTTACCACAGATAATTGGATATATTCCATCTATAGAATATCAATCTCATGATCTGAAACCACTGGTTTTATCTCTAAGATAAGTTTTCCTTAATGATCTATCTCCCCTTTTCTAGTTCTGACTCAGAGTTAGAACCCACATCTGATTCAAATCCTTTTACCGCAGCCACCAATGACTGCTTTGAGCGATAGTAAACAATGTTATTCCAGTGGCTCTTATGGAAGTCGCACCACTTCTCAGTATCTTTCTTCATCTTCCCATTGTCCTTCTTTGTTTGTGGCTTGGATTGGTTGTCCTAAGGTTTCCCATATTTTCTCTACCCTTTGTTTTGCAAGTTTGATTTTCCTTTTCCCTGCTTCTGCTGTGAGGGGTTTCCAGACCCAAACTACCACATCTTTTGTTTAATATTCTACTATATTTTTATGACATAATGATAGGTCGCGCCCAAGGATTGTTGGAAAATGTTTAACAGGCAGCATATGCTTGTCATTTATGGAAAGTACAACAATGAAGATGGCATGAGTACAGGAAGAATGTAATAGACGGGCACTAGAAGTATTTTGGGAAGAAGCTGCAGAGAAACCTCGATAAGATCAGAAGAGATAGTGCAGATGATGTTTGGTATGTTTTACAGGCAGCGTAAGATTGTCATTGATGGCAAGTACAACAGTGACGATGGCTTGAGTATAGCAGCGATGATCAACATCGCAATGATATTTAGGAAGACCAACAACGCAACAATTTTCTAAACGCAACAATCCTCAGTCGTCAAATCGAGGATTGATCTAAACTATTGATCAGTCATGATGAATTCCCATAAAGTTTGAGAAGAACTACTGATCGTTGGATCCCCTTCAAATTCCCGAAAGAATGAGAGCCGTCAGATCGACAAGAAGAGAGTGCTGAAGAGGAGGGACTCGTAAAGTTTGAGAAGCATTTCTGATCGTTGGATCCATTCAAAATTCCCGAAAGAACAAGGGTCGTCAAATATGAATGTAGACAAGAAGAGATCATTGAAGAGGAGGATAGATCTCAGGCGTTAGATCCAAGCACAGGATCCGACCATCATTGGATCAAGAAGAACCCGCACGTCCTTTAAGGTACAAGGAGAAGCGGGCGTAATCGCGATATGAAAAATCGCGACTTAATATGAGCCATCAGATCAAGGTTGAATTTGGACCGTTGATCTCAGTCCATGTCATAGTTTCGTGGATCGAGAGTTGAAGAGGTCAAAGAATATTAACATCAAGAATCACAAAATCGCGATATGTGAAATCGCAACTTAATCTGAGCCGTCAGACCAAGGTTGAATCTGGACCGTTGATTCCAGTCCATGTCGGAGTTTCGAGGATCGCGTGTTGGAGATGTCAAAGAAACAATGCAACAAGAATGCCGATTTCGCGATATGTGAAATTGCGATTCAATCACAGCCGTTGAATCAAGCTCAGATCTGGACCATTGATCTAACTCCATATCGGAGTTTCGGGGATCGCAACATGGAGAGGCAAGTAAACAATGCAACAAGAATGTCGATTTCGCGATATGCGAAATTTCGATTCAATCGCAGCCGTTGAATCAAGCTCAGATCTGGACCGTTGATCTAACTCCATATCGGAGTTTCGGGGATCACAACATGGAGAGGCAAGTAAAAAATGCAACAAGAATGCCGATTTCGCGATATGCGAAATTGCGATTCAATCGCAGTCATTGAATCAAGCTCAGATCTGGACTGTTGATCTAACTCCATATCGGAGTTTAGGGGATTGCGAGCTGGAGAGGCAAAGAAAACAATGCAACAAGAATGCCGAAATTGCGATATGCGAAATCACGATTCAATCACAGCTGTTGAATCAAGATCATATCTGGACCATGGAATCATAGGACATGTGGCAAACAATTGAAATATCGCTGACTTGGGGTCAATGGAGCATAGTGTTGAAAATCATGAAAAGAGAAATCATGAAAGCCCTTTATGCATAAGTGCATGGTCATGGCCATTGATCACATCGATGGAAGATGGAGGTAGAAGCTAGAGGTGCTAAGCTTAGCCACATAAATGCCGAAATGAATGCAATATATCATGAAGCCAATCCAAACGTGCAGGTGAATTTGAACAAAGATCGGAGGGTTACTGTTCTCTCTCACAGTTAACTTCTTATTTACGAATCTGTTAGTGAAACAGACTCATGATTTCCAATCAGTTGGCGTTTCAGTTGCTTGGACAGTTGTCTTTCTTTTTCCGAAGGAAATGCAAAGTGCAACTACCGTGGGTGTGTGGATAAAAGAAAATGAGACAGACTGTGTAGGGTTGGTTGTTCTGGATGAAAATGAATGAAACTGAAGGAGATCGGAGGGCTACTGTTGCATGAAACAGTGAAACTGCTAGAAACCATTGATGGTTTCTACCAGAGGATGCGAAGAGACTTCTGTGTGATTTCCAGAGGAGCTGAAGAGTTACATGGAATCTTCCAGTGGAATGAAGACGATTCGTGGAGGAAATTGAGAGCTGGATGAGGGTTAGAGCTCGTAACTAAAACATAAAGGATGAGCTTGACTGTAAGAGAGAAGACGAAGAGTCTCAACTGCCAGAGAGAAAAAGGAATCTCGGCATAACACCTAGTGATGGTAGACACAGGGGTTGAACTGCCAGAGAAGTTGAAGATTCGCGATGATGATCACGCATAGCACTTGAGATGTGGAGGTGATTGGCGTGGTATGAGCATGAAGAGGAATGGAGAATATTGAATGCATAAGATGCACATAAGCCATATATACACGGTACAGAGAAGAGAAGCAGTTGTTGTTGTTGTTGGAGTTTGCTGTGGTTGTTGTTGTTGAAGGTGATTCATGTGTGAAGAAGGAGGAGAGTGCAGCAGCTGAATTGAATAGAAGAGGATCTGTGCAGTGAATGGACATGGCGCATAGAACATAAAAAGAAGAAGAACAGATAGTGAAAGTCATGTGTGCAGAAAGGCAGTGAGGCAGACAGAGCAACGAAATGCAGCAAAACAGTGATGAGTCTGGTAAGCCATTGTTGAACATTGTATCACTGTAATAAGTTTCAGTAGCAAAGATTTATATTTCAGGGAGGTTGGGAGGTGCTAGGGAGGATTGTTGTCCTCGGAGGTTCAAGTGGGTGCTTGAACACAGAGATTTGTAGCTTCCATCTGGTTGCAGCCAGAGAAACCAGGGTGGGGTGGTGCAAGGGAGAGCTCTTGTTCTCTGTTATACAGGTTGGTGCCTGTATGATTGGAAGTTGGTGCTTCCATCTAGTTGGTGCTGGAAACACTCAGGGAGTTGGTGCTTCCTTCTAGTTGGTGCTAGAGAAACCAGGGAGTTGGTGCTTCCTTCTAGTTGGTGCTAGATAAACCAAGGAGTTGGTGCTTCCTTCTAGTTGGTGCTAGAGAAACCAAGGAGTTGGTGCTTCCTTCTAGTTGGTGCTAGAGAAACCAGGGAGTTGGTGCTTCCTTCTAGTGGGTGCTAGAGAAAACAGAGAGTTGGTGCTCTCGGCAAGTAGCAGCTTGCAAAACAGAGGTTGTAGCCTCATTATGAGTTGGTGCTCATATGTATGATAATGTAAAGAATGTAACTATTACTTATCATATAAAGAAAAATAGGTTTTTACCCTTTATGGGTTTCCTCAGGAAATATCCGTCTCTGTGTATCACATGTGTCTGATTGATGTTGAATATGCTATTTCTTACTTCCCTGCACTATTGTGATTGTCCTTCAGTGTTTCTGCAAAGAGTTTAAAAGAAGCATAATTGTTTAAGCACAGTAACAACTGATTCACCCCCCCTCTCAGTTGTCCAACAATTGGTATCAGAGCTGGCCCCTTTTATCTAAGGGTAGATCCTACATCTTAAACATGACAAGCCATGAAGGGACTTTAGTCACTAGGCCTCCTCTATTTGATGGAACAAATTTTGCCTTCTGGAAGGTTAGAATGAGAACATACCTAATGGCCTTAGGAGCTGATGTCTGGGATGTAGTAGAGACTAGATACATAAAGCCTTTTGTGCTAGCTTCCAAAGATGATAAGTTAGAATTTAGCTTTAATGCTAAGGGAATGAATTCTATCTTGAATGGACTTGCAGAAGCTGAGTTTGTGAAGGTGATGCATCTTCAAACTGCTAAAGAAATGTGGGACAAACTCATTAACATCTATGAAGGTAATGAGAAGGTGAAATATGCCAAGCTTCAAACCTACAGAGTACAGTTTGAAAAGCTACAGATGAAAGAAGATGAAACCATTGGGAATTATTTTCTGAGAGTTGAATAACTAGTAAATGCAATGAAATCACTTGGTGAAAAAATCGAGGAACCCTCTTTAGTTCAGAAAATTTTGAGATCTCTGTCAGATAGGTTCAACCCAAAGGTCTCAGCTATAGAAGAACTTAATGATATAAAGAATTTGTCTTTTGATCTACTTTTAGGAACGTTGACTGCATATGAAATGAGGATAGATATAGATAAAACCACCTCTAGAGAAGCATCATTTAAATCAGATAAGAATGAGGATTGTGAGCCTGATGAAATTGAAGCAAAATTCGTGAGAAGATTAAAGAAAGGATCAGGCAAGAACCAACGTAAGATGCCCTTCAAATTTTTCAATTGTGGTAAGATAGGTGATTTTGCAAATAAATGTCCACACAAGAAACATGATCAAAACTCTGAAGATGAAGAGAAGCACAAATCAAGAAGATTTGATAAGAAGAAGAGTTTATGTGTAAACAATGATGACTCCTCAGAAGACACCGATAGTGATTCCTCATGTGAAGATAAAGTAAATGACTTCTCGCTTATGGCCAAAGAGGATTATGATAATGAAATAATAGGCAGTGAAGATAATGATGAAGAAGTTGTGGTTGATATGGAAGGAGAACTGATCAGTGCACTGGAAGAGATTGACAGACTAAGAATCAAGAACAGAAAGAAAAAACAATTGCCGATACAGTTTGAGAAAGACAGTAAACAACCCGATGAAGACTTTGCCCTGCTGAAGGTGGAATTAGAAGAGGCAAGGAAAATCGAGGATATTTTGAAACATCAGCTATCAGAAAAGAGGGCAAGATCTGAAGCCCTGGAAGAAGAAGTAGTGAAAAGAGGGCAAGATATGAAGCCCTGGAAGAAGAAGTAGTTTCAAACCTTGTATCATCAGAATCTGTCTAGTATCAAAGCCTCAAAAGGATTAACCACCATTCTGAATCAACAAAGAAATCCAAAGCTAAAAACTGGTTTGGGGTTTGAAGAGGGATTAAGTAGTGGTCAGCCGAGAAACAAAGAACCCATCAAGTTTGTCAAATCGTCAACCAATGACAACAAAAAACCTGCAGAAACAAAGGAAGACAATAAGCCACCCAGAAGGAGTAAAGAAAAAGGTGCCAGAACTGAATCTATAGAACAAGGAAATAATACACTCCCTGCTCAAGGAAATCATCAGTATGGAAGAAATCGATTTGCTCAAAGAAGAAAACCATTTTCCAGGTACAAAGAATTTTTCTATGGATATTGTTTCTACTGTTCTAACTTTGGTCACAAAGTGGTAAATTGTTCTTTAAGACTTAGACATAAGCAATTAATATTTAAAAGGAATAAATATTTGCCTCAACAAAGAATGAGGTCAATGAGTAGACAATGCTGCAACAACAACTTTGACCTATTGAACAATGAGATTGAATGCTATAACTGTCACAACTTTGGCCACAAAGCTGCAAACTGCCATCTGAAGAGTTACAAAGCAAACCCAAGGATAAAGTCCTTAGATAGAAAGCCCAACACATGGAAAAGAAAAGATAGTGAAAAATGTGGTCAAGCACTTTCAACTCAAAAACAAAAGGCCTCTGGGAATATAGACAATGGATGTTCCAAGCACATGACTGGAGACAAGGATAAGCTACTTTCCATAAATAAAAGCAAAATAGGAAATGTGTTCCTTGAAAATGATGAGCCATGTAAAACCAAGGATAGAGGGATGATGAGTTTGAGTAATGACAAAGGAGATGCCCAGTACGATCTGCTAGTGGATGGTCTAAAACATAATTTGCTCAGTACAAGTAAAAAATGTGACAGAGGCAGTGAAGAGGTGCTCACGTCCAAAGAATGTAAGGTAAATATAAACTCAGGACAAGTGGTGAATGAAAGTATAAAGAAAATTAATGATGTTGAAATTGAGTCCTCCCTTGCAAGTAAAGAAGAAGATTCAGATACAATAAAAGCATGTTCAGTTAGCATTAACCCCATGGATGAAGTAGGAGAAGAACCATGTCATAAACAGGAAGCAGAAGTCTCGAAGGTTGAGAAGGCGGACACCCAAATCAAATTCTTGAGTAGATCCATGACTCTAGACAAGGTCTTGGATAGTCAGAGATCACCAAATGACAAATCCGATATTGGACTCAACAAGGTAGAAATCAATGCTCCTAAGAAACCTGATATAGGTCCTTCATTTGTGAGAAAGAAAAGCAGGCGTGAGAGTGGGTGTAGCAGTGTTCTCTTGTGATTGAATATGGACATAAAATCCCTGGATTGAATGCATCATGGAATAAAAATGAAAATTGTAGTAATAGAGATCGATGAGAGTCAATGGGGAGATCCAAGGGCTATTTAAAAAGTACAAGCTACAATTGCAGAGTGTTCAAGTAGGACAACAACATTCTGATGTACAATATGATATACATGACATCCTGTAGAGACAACAAGAGGAAAGACCTTGTCAAGGAAAATTAACCTTTTAGGAACAAAGGGGGAAAATAGTCAGAAGCAGAGAGATAACAGTGACAGGGGGAGTCATCTACTCATGAGAAGAAAAGGTTGATGAAGGAGTCCTAGTAAGAGAGGTGAGAATTTTTGAGTTTTCCACAGAGGATACAATGGAAGCTGAAGATGAACAGGTCCAAGAATCAGAAAGAGAAGACTTTGGTTTAGATACAAATATTTCGCAGGCCTCAAAGGAGAGAGTCCATCCCGTCATGGGGAGTTTGCATTGGTTTAATATCTGATACCTCCTAAAAATACTGCAACAGCTCAGGGGGAGCATATTCTCTTTGACATTGATGTCAAAGGGGGAGAAAAGAATATGGGTGCCTTTGTTGCCATCAATGCCAAAGGGGGAGATTGTTGGAAATGTTTAACATGCAACATATGCTTGTCATTGATGGAAAGTACAACAATGAAGATGGCATGAGTACAGGAAGAATGTAATAGACAGGCACCAGAAGTATTTTAGGAAGAAGATGCAGAGCAACCTCGATAAGATCAGAAGAGATAGTGCAGAGGATGTTTGGTATGTTTTATAGGCAGCGTAAGCTTGTCATTGATGGAAATTACAACAATGATGATGGCTTGAGTACAACAGTGATGATAAGAAGCGCAGTGATATTCAGGAAGACCAGCAATGCAACAATTGTCTAAACGCAACAATCCTCAGTCGTCAAATCGAGGATTGATCTAAACTATTGATCAGGCATGATGAAGTCCCGTAAAGTTTGAGAATCACTACTGATCGTTGGATCCCCTTCAAATTCACGAAAGAACGAGAGCCGTCAGATCGATAAGAAGAGCACGCTGAAGAGGAGGGACTCGTAAAGTTTGAGAAGCATTTCTGATCATTGGATCCATTCAAAATTCTCGAAAGAACGAGGGTCGTCAGATCTGAATGTAGACAAGAAGAGATCGTTGAAGAGGAGGAAAGATCTCAGGCATTAGATCCAAGCGCAGGATCTGACCATCGTTGGATCAAGAAGAACCCACATGTCCTTTAAGGTACAAGGAGAAGTGGGCGTAATCGCGATATGAAAAATCGTGACTTAATCTGAGCCGTCAGATCAAGGTTGAATCTGGACCGTTGATCTCAGTCCATGTCGTAGTTTCGTGGATCAAGAGTTGAAGAGGTCAAAGGATATTAACATCAAGAATCAAGAAATTGCGATATGCAAAATCGCGACATAATCTGAGTCGTCAGACCAAGGTTGAATATGGACCGTTGATTCCAGTCCATGTCGGAGTTTTGAGGATTGCGTGTTGGAGATGTCAAAGAAACAATGCAACAAGAATGTCGATTTCGCGATATGCGAAATTGCGATTCAATCACAACCATTGAATCAAGCTTAGATATGGACCGTTGATCTAACTCCATATCGGAGTTTCGGGGATCGCAACATGGAGAGGCAAGTAAACAATGCAACAAGAATGCCGATTTCGCGATATGCGAAATTGTGATTCAATCGTAGTCGTTGAATCAAGCTCAGATCTGGACCATTGATCTAACTCCATATCAAAGTTTCGGGGATCGCAACATGGAGAGGCAAGCAAACAATGCAACAAGAATGCCGATTTCGTGATATGCGAAATTGCGATTCAATCGTAGCCGTTGAATGAAGCTCAGATCTGTACCGTTGATCTAACTCCATATCAGAGTTTCGAGGATCGCGACATGGAGAGGCAAAGAAAACAATGCAACAATAATGCCGAAATTGCTATATGCGAAATCGCGATTCAATCGAAGCCGTTGAATCAAGATAAGATCTGGACCATGGAATCATAGGACATGTGGCAAGCGATCGAAATATCGTTGACTTGGGGTCAACAGAACATAGTGTTGAAAATCATGAAATGAGAAATCACGAAAGCGCTTTATGCATAAGCGCATGGTCATGGCCATTGATCACATCAATGGAAGATGGAGGTAGAAGCTAGAGGTGCTAAGCTTGGCCACATAAATGTCGAAATGAATGCAAGATCTCATGACGCCAATCCAATGGTGCAGGTGAATTTGAACAAATATCAGAGGGTTACTGTTCTCTCTCACAGTTAACTCCTCAGTTGTGAATCTGTTAGCGAAACGGACTCATGATTGCCAATCAGTTGGAATTTCAGTTGCTTGGACAGTTGTCTTTCTTTTGTCGAAGGAAATGCGAAGTGCAACCGCTATGGGTGTGTGGATAAAAGAAAATGAGACAGATTGTGTAGGGTTGGTTGTTCTGGATGAAAATGAATGAAACTGAAGGAGATCAGAGGGCTACTGTTGCACGACACAGTGAAACTGCTAGAAACCATTGATGGTTTCTACCAGAGGATGCGAAGAGACTTCTGTGTGATTTCCAGAGGAGCTGAAGAGTTACATGGAATCTGCCAGTAGAATGAAGATGATTCGTGAAGGAAATTGAGAGCTGGATGAGGGTTAGATCTCGTAACTAAAACAAAAAGGATGAGCTCAACTGTAAGAGAGAAGATGAAGAGTCTCAACTGGCAGAGAGAAAAAGCAATCTCGTCATAACACCTTGTGATGGTAGACACAGGGGTTGAACTGCCAGAGAAGTTGAAGAGTCGCGATGATGATCATGAAGATCACTTGAGATGTGGAGGTGATTTCCACAGTATGAGAATGCAGAGGAATGGCGAATATTGCATGCACAAGATGCACATAAGCCATATATACACGGCACAGAGAAGAGAAGCGGTTGTTGTTGATGTTGGAGTTTGTTGTGGTTGTTGTTGTTGAAGGTGATTCATGTGTGAAGAAGGAGGAGAGTGCAACAGCTGAATTGAACAGAAGAGGATCTGTGCAGTGAATGGACATGGCGCACAGAGCATAAAAAGCAGAAGAACATATAGCACAAGTCATGTGTGCAGAAAGGCAGTGAGGCAGACAGAGCAACGAAATGCAGCAGAACAGTGATGAGTCTGGTAAGCCATTGTTGAACATTATATCATTGTAATAAGTTTCAGTAGCAAAGATTTATATTTCAGAGAGGTTGGGAGGTTCTAGGGAGGACTTTTGTCCTCAGAGGTTCAAATGGGTGCTTTAACACAAGGAGTTGTAGCTTCCATCTGGTTGCAACCAGAGAAACCAGGGTGGCAGGGTGGTGCAAGGGAGAGCTCTTGTTCTCTGTTATACAGGTTGGTGCCTATATGATTGGAAGTTGGTGCTTCCATCCAGTTGGTGCTGGAAACACTCAGGGAGTTGGTGCTTCCTTCTAGTTGGTTCTAGAGAAACCAGGGAGTTGGTGCTTCCTTCTAGTTGGTGCTAGAGAAACTAGGGAGTTGGTGCTTCCTTCTAGTTGGTGCTAGAGAAACCAGGGAGTTGGTGCTTCCTTCTAGTGGGTGCTAGAGAAAATAGAGAGTTGGTGCTCTCAGCAAGTAGCATCCTGCAAAACAGAGGTTGTAGTCTCATTATGAGTTGGTGCTCATATGTATGATAATGTAAAGAATGTAACTATTACTTATCATATAAAGAAAAAGAGGTTTTTTACCATTTATGGGTTTCCTCAGGAAATATCTGTCTCTGTGTATCACATGTGTGTGACTGATGTTGAATATGCTATTGCTTACTTTCCTACACTATTGTGATTGTCCTTCAGTGTTTCTGCAAAGATTTTAAAAGAAGCATAATTGTTTAAGCACAGTAACAACTGATTCACCCCCCCCCCTCTCAGTTGTCCAACAAGGATGAGATGTCAAAAAAATCCATTTATGTCTATATGTATCTATGCAGACTACCGTAATACTTGAGCACCATATGTCACTCAAAATATTTGATACCCATCTTGGTGCGCAAGGTATGGAAGAAATAAGTGAACTATGGCATTGTTTAGTCTCTTTCTTGTCGTAGTGTGGTTCATCTTGTGTACAAGTCATAACTCCCAATAAAGTAGTATTGTTCCTTAATAACGTCCCTGAAGGAACCCCAAGTGGGTGAAACTAAAAATAATGTTGAACCCTCTATTTCCTTTTTCTCACAGAAAGTCTCCCACCAATATTTTACATGGGGGACCACCTCGAGGAGTGAAAATGTAATATTCTCTCTATCGAAAAAGTTGTGGATAGAAAAATACCCTTCTAGAAGGTTTATCCATTTATCTATGACATCTGTATCTATTTGAACTTCAAATATAGGAATATCAAAATTGATTTGTACCTTGAAGGGGGTGGTGCCTCCGCTTAAGTTGGATGTGTCACTTGTAGGCAGTCGTGGAAGGATTTGTCAAAGCTATCCATCATCTCATTCCTCTGTTGCTCAAGGGATTCTTCGAGCAACATTTTGAAAGGATCACCTGTACCTTCATATTTATTTTCTCCCAGAATGAATGGTTTCTTGGTAATTTGAGATCACTTTTCCTCAAGAGAAACAAGCTCGAGACCCAACTCTCTATACCCTGACCGCGTCGGGGACATGCATTAAAAAATGACAAGGAGAAGACTGCTCTGATACCACTGATACAGATTTATGAGAGGAAAAAATTAAACCAAATATTTATAATGTTAACACAGAGACACAATGAAAAATAACAAAGATACAATAAAACTTGATTTCTATTATATAATAAATATGTTGAAAACTGTAAAATGCAGATTGAAAACAAGCTTGCTAGAATGGTGACATCTTATCTCTGAGAAAAGATGTGACGACTACGCTCATTTGAAAGATGATGAGTATAATCAGGATTTGAAGGCATTTTACAATAAACATGAATGTCAAAACCCTATATATCCAAAAACCTAACCCTAGGATATGAAGTTCCAAAAGTCATGTGGTCCCCCTTGGGGTAATTTAGTACATCAACTTCCCATGATCGTAACTTTTCCATACGATCTATGTTTAGGGCGCATGATATCTCGTTGGAAATGTATTGATGAGAATATTCATTTAGGGGTCTCAATCAAATTGTTTGGCCATATTTGAGGTGACTGATCACGAAAAAGCATCGTTTAGGCCCTCAAAATGGCCCCTAAAGTTTAGGAGCCGAAAACTGCTAAAAATAGTAAGCTGCTAAAAAAATGTTTTTAGCCAATTGGGAAAGATAGGTGGCCACTAATATCCTCTTGGATAAATCCTCCCCCATTAGGAAGCAATGGTATCCATTGTGTTGAGTTCCCCCATTATATCAAGACATGTTTGCTAAATTTGGCCCCAGGTGAGCCACTAGCCTTCATCTAGGAGCTTCCCTGCTTTGACAACCCGATAACGTTGGATCCTCTTCTGGCGAATGCCCTTGACCTGTGTGTCCATGATATGATCATTGGATTCCTATTCTATGCACCGAGGGTTAATCTCTATTGATTTCAATTATTTTTCTATCTCCAAGGTGTCCAAACAAGCCAAGGAATGGGGGAATTTTGAGCTCAAAATCATTGTCACCCACAACCTTGGTGATGTTGTAAGGTCCATAATGGAGTGGATGAATCTTTTGATAAGGCCATATAAGACATTTTTTTTGCAAGTACAACCAAACTTTGTTGCCCACCTGACACTAGTGTGGCACCCAATGTTGATCATGGTGATGCTTGTACTTGGCATTAGACTTCTGTAAAATATCCGGAACCTGATGGAGGATGTGTTGGATCCCCTCAATGAACTAGGTGGATTTTTCAGCTTCAGTTGGAGCATGCGAAGAGTTTTCCTGGGTGGTCACAAGGGGTAGTGCAACATCCATGTGACCCAATGGTTGAAATCCTAACCCCACCTGAAAGAGTCTGTGGCCAATTGAGCTATGTATGGCTCTGTTGTAGCTATATTGAACATAGGGAACACTCTCATCCCAAGTGCGAGGGTACTTGGAACTATACATGTGCACGATCATCCAGTTGAAGACCTCAATTTGGCCATCTGTCTCAGGGTGGAAGGCAGTGAAATTGGTGAGCTTGGTGTCTAGCAGTGACCAACGACTAGACTACAATGTGTTGAGTAACTGGTTGTCCCGATCCGAGATAATTTTTTGTGGGATCCCAAAGTGTACCCACACTCGTTCAAATAAGAGCTTAGCAATGGCCTCTGTCGTGATGTTCTTATTGGACACAAACATAATCGCCATCTTCGAAAAACTATCAACAACCACAAAAGCATAGTCATTTCCGTGCTTGTTGGATGGAAGGCCTAACATGTAGTCCATTGAGATGAATTCCCAGGGCCTATCACGAGTAGGTAGAGGAGTGTACATGCCTTGTTTCTTAATGGCCGGTTTGGAAATAACATGGGCAATGCAGGACTATATATACTTATTGACATCATGTCGAAGTTTCAACCAGTAGAAATGTCACTTCAATACTGCCACTGTCTTTTTCACGACAAAGTGTCTTGCCACCCTACTCTAGTGGGACTCCCAAATTAGCTTCGCTCGATCGTTTGATGGAATGCAGAGATGAACCAGATGGCGTAACAACCCATCCTGAAGATGGAAATTAGTGATAATTATGTTTGTGCCCAACATCTGGTAGGTGTTGGTGAAGTCAAGATATATATCATAGAGGTGGGGCCATCCAGAGGTCTCGTGGCCTCAAGAGTCTAGAACTGTGGTGAGTTCTGTGACTGGAGGTCGGCTAAGGAAATCAATGACTTGGTTGGTACTTCCTATTTTTTACTTGATGTTGAGGTGGAACTGCTGCAAATATGTGGAACACTTATTATGGAAGTCATTTTTTAATTATACTTGTGTCTCCATGAACTGCAAGGGATTATGATCAGTGTGGATGATTGTATCCTTTCTGAGAATGTAATTCCTCCACTGGTGACAAACTTGCACAATGGAGTACATTTATTTTTCATAATTATGGTACTTACATAAAACATCTGATAGTGTCTCACTATGATAGGCCATGGGGTGGTCATGCTGAGTGGGGACTGTGACCACAACATACTCTAAAGCATCTGTCTCGATCTCGAAGGGTTCCTATAGGTTAGGTAATGAAATCATTGGCACTGAGCACAAGAAATACTTCAAATCATCAAATTCTTTATGTTGGTACAAGCCCCACATAATTGTTTCCTTACCACCACCCCTGGTTACTTGGATGAGGGCCCACGCAATATGAGAGAATCCCAACATGAACCTGCGATAGAAATTAGCAAGGCCTAAGAAGCTCCGAAGATCAGTGAGAGTGGTTGGGTTTGGTCAGTTACATATGACTTGGATATTGGATGTCTCAACATGCACACCATGTACATCAACAATGTAGCCTAGGTACTAGACCTTGTCCATGCCGAAGGAGCATTTTTCCAAGTTGGCATATAGCTTGTGCTGTCAAAGAGTGTGCAAAACCTGCTGAATATGCTGCAAGTGTTCTTCCCAAGTCTTGTTGTATATTAGGATGTAATATAGATACAAAAATACAAAATAATTAGTGAAAGGCCACAAGATATTGTGCATCATCCTCATGCAATTTGCTAGGGAATTTTTCAAACCAAAGGGCATGACTAGCCATTCAAAAAGACCTTATTTTGACTTGAAGGAAGTTTTCCATACATCTGTCTGTTTTATTAGGACCTGATGGTAGCTAGACTTTAGATCAATCTTACTTAAGTATTTATCCCGTTTGAACTAATCAAGGAGATCATCGATTCATGGAATCGGGTACCAGTTCCTGACTGTGATTTTATTTAGGATTTGTTAATCAATGCAGAGTCACTAGGTCCTATCTTTGTTCTGCACCAACACGATTGGGCTTCCACAAGGTGAAGATTTGGGTCAAATGTGCCCCTTGTGAAAAAGTTCTTCGATCTAACAGTTGATCTCCTCATTTTCTAGTAGAGAGAAGTGATAGGATGTCCCATTGGGTAGTGGTTCATCAGGGGCAGATCAATGGGATTCTTGACATGATAGTGCAGAGGTACCCCAATAGGTGATGGGACAATGTCTTTGTATTCTTCCAAGATCTTGTCCACTTTATTTTGTTACATGGGGAGGTTGGACATGAAGGCCATGGATGTGGCAGAAACCTTTCACTCACTCTGAGATCGAGTCACGAAGAAGAAAAACTTCCTGGTATGAGAAATGACCTTCATTAATTTCTTGGAAGAGATCAAGGAAATAACACTAGGTGGGACTACCTCCGTTATCTTGTATAATTTTCTGTTCAAAGTAATAATAACACTGTGAAGCCTAGACTCATATACAACATGACATTTCCATAAATAATGTTGGCCAAAAATAACATAAAAAACTTCATGGGGAGAAACATCACACAATAGCTCATATTTGAATGGCTTGATGTCGTACGACAGGGGACACTATTGGTTGATGCGAAGATCACTTGGCAGAGTCATCCGATAATGTAGGGATGTGGGTGTGGCATTATTGGTAGGGATGGCTGCTTGATGAACTATGATGCGATGATATTCTTATGGATGCTGCTATAAACGATGAAATGCAATGGAGTACCTTTCACCCAAATATATGAATTAAAGAGGTGCTCACCTTCCTCTGGCTCATCAGGTTCACCGGGATAGATCTTGGTGGTAGGAACAGTGGAAATGGATTCTATGTCAATGATCCATCTCCCCTTTTTTGGTTTTGACTAAGAGTCAGAACCCTCATATGATTCAAAGGATTTTACCTCAACCACCAATGACTTCTTTGAGTGGCAATCAATAGTGTTATGCCAGGGTATCTTATGGAAGTCACACTACTTCCTGGTATCTTTTTTTTTTTCCCATTGTCCTTCTTTTCTTGCAGCTTGGACTGGTTGTCTTGAGGTTTCCCATCTTTTCTCTGTCCTTTTTTCTGTGGGTTGGGGATACCCTCGCCCCACTTATTCTTTCAGGGGTTCCCAGACCCAAACTATAGCATCTTTTGTTTAAGATTCAACTTGATTTTGATGGCAAAACGATAGTCTGCGCCCAAGGATGATATGTCCAAAAACTCCAGTTATGTCTAGGTGTATCTATGCAGACTACCATGGCACTTGAGCACCGAATGACAATCAAAATATTTTATACCCATCTTGGTGTACAAGGTATGGAAGAAATTGGTGAACTCTGGCACTGTTTGGTCTCTTTCCTTCCGTAGTGTGGTCCATCTTATATACAAGTCATCATAAATTCCAACAGAATAGTATTATTCCTTAATAGAACTCTGAAGGAACCCAAAGTGGATGCAATTGGAAATAATGTGGAACCCTCTATTTACTTTTTCTCAAAAAAAGTCTCCCACCAATCTTTGACATGAGGGACGACGTTGAGGAGAAAAAATGATTTTTTGGAATTTTTCAACCTAATGGGATTAGGCAACATTTCTAGGTTGCGATGTGATGAGGTCTCTGATTTTTGTAGGATATATTCGAGGGGAAACTAAAAGAATGGTAGAAGCTCTAGAGACTCCACTTCCAGGTTTACAAAATCTGTTGTAGGAACATGGGTCACAAAGGTTGAAATTGGTAACATGTTTGAAAATTTTAAAACTAATATTATCAACTGTTTAAGTTCACTATTGGATGTTTTGTAGGTTAAGAAGAAGGATTTGTCAGAAAAATATGTATCCATATTCTATCCCAAATGCTGAGAAAATCACCCTTGGAAGGTGTTGGCCCTTTGTTATGTATTAAGGAAGAAAGAGAAGATCAAGGAAGAAAAAAGACAAAGTACGAAGTGCGCGGAAGGCACACAAACCAAGCAAAGGTCAAAGTGGTTAGAGAAGCAGAAAAGGAGTGATGTAAAGGAAAGAAAGACGTTGGAAGAGGAAATCTAGGAGGACAAATCAACAAGGAATATGGATAGTGGACAAGTCAACAAGCGGAAGAAGACATCAATAGGTGCTTTGGAGCACCTCGTGAAGAAGAAGGAAGAACAAGTCAACGAAGTCCTGAAAAGACAGGTTATGTGGACCTAGGGTTTTGGTGCCTAGGCTTCGATATAAGGTTGTCTAAGAGTCATGAAATGTATAAATAAAGGTCTAGAAGAGTGGAGAGGGTTGCTGTTGAGATAGAGAGATTGAGCTGTGACAGTGTATGCTTGTATTTTGAGATCCTTAGCTGGGTGCGAAGATCAACCTTGCAGCTGGGTGCGCAGGGAGAGGGAATAAAGAGAAAGAGAGAGAAGGATATGTAGTTAAGTGTGCATATAAAACTGCATGTTTTCATCTAATATATAAAGAAACACAGTTTTGTGGACGTATCCCTAGGGAGAGGGTGAACCACGTAAATATTGTTGTTCTCTGTGGTTGATGTTGTGTTATTTGCTATCTGTTATACTATTATTGCATTGTGGTATTCCCTGTTAAGGATAAGAGTTATAACTAACTTCACAAAGTAAGAATAAAACGGTTAAAGAACCTCTAGGATATGTTGCATTGTTATTCTGGAATCACTTGGCATTTCCTTTGGTTGTATACACCTATGTCCTACAACCCCCCTATTGCTACTTCGGGTGAGACTTCATCTGCTTCGTAGGTGTTGCTGAAAGGGCCAGTAGTTGGGGTTTGTTGGTGCATTGTTAGAGTTGAACCCTAGGTCTTCCCCTGTGCCAAACAATGGTTCCGTTGCAAGGACTGTGATATTCTTGAGGGAATGTCAAGGTATTTTCCATCGAAAAAAAAGATTCAGAGGTGGATAGAATAACAATAAAGGGACTTCACCGAAGCTTAGAACAAGAACCCTAACATTAGTAAATAAGACTGGTTGGGGAGGTAAATATTTACTGACATGCATGAGATTTTATTTGGAGGAGTTCATAAGGAGTTGTATGAGTGGTTAGAAATATTAGTAGACACCCAGTTTGATATCATATCTAGACCACCTATGGTTTGGACAACGACGTTGATTAAGAAAGTCAAGAGAGTCGATAACATTGTGTCTAGAACAGTGGATGTTTGGTTTGATAGCACTATTGGAGGGTACATTACTGAGTTTTCTATCGACAAAGTAGAGTCATATAGTCAAGAAGAGAGGTATTTCTTTAAGGAGCCTAGAGGAAAGTTTCTACACTTTTTGAAGCTAAGGATTAAGATGTTGTTGCATGAGAAGAATATATTGAAGATACAATAATCAGTTGGATTTTAAATCTATTGTTCAAGAATTCAGACAACAACAATGACGTAGAGGTTGGACACACACATAGTGGGAGATCATTCAGAAAGGTTCCTCTTGCAAACCTGTTTAAGTAGAGTTACATACATTTGGCACAAGCCAAAGATTTATACAGTGGGGAAGAAGCAGGGAGATCAGACGAAGAATATTTAGAGTTCACAAGGGCAGAGGAAGTGGAGGCTAAGGAAATTCGCAGAGAAGAAACATAAACTGTAGGTACTGTGCCTACTGTCAAAGTAAGTACTATTACTCCCCTTATTGTTTTAGCATCATTAAGTAACCGAAGTAACGAGAGTAACCATAGTAGTCAGAGAAATCAGAGTACTTTTATGAAAATTTTAGTACATACTCAGTCGAGATACCAAGGAAGATCTATGGTAGATGAAATGAGGTTACCCATCTTCACAGGAGAGAGATCTGAGGATCTTAACCAACACTGGTTCTTATGCGAAGTTGTGTGGAGCATTAAGAAAGTCATCGGCGAAGTTGTCAAGAGATATCACTTTAGTACTACCTTGAGGGATCGTGCATTGAGATGGTATATGAAGTTTCTTTCAGGATATGTACAAACTAAGCCACTAAATGACATTAAAACTATGTTGAGTGTGGACTTCAAGAAACCTAAGTCAGATTCACAGTGCATTACAAAGTTAAAGGAGATCAAATAGAAGGTGACTAAACCTGTTTGGGAGTTTGATCAGAGGCTTAAGACCCTGACAGGCCATTTAAGTTTTCAGATTATAGATGAACAACACAAGGAATGGTTCATCACTTCTCTCCTTCCACACATTAGAGTTCCTATGATGAAACAGAAGGTCTCTTCATAGGATGAAGCATTAGATATCGCCATGAAACTAGAAGCAACCCCTATAAGAGAATCTACTCCAGGTATGAGTCAGATTTTGAATCAATTAACTAGTTTATCTTTACATATAGAAGACATGAAGAAAGATAAAGGAAAGGCGAAAAGAGAAGGTATCTGGTGTATCAAAGTTAAATCAGAGGGCCATGATAAAGAACACTATCACCTATTTAATGAAAACTTGGCCTCTGGGGCCCCTAAACCTTTGAAACATGCTACTTTACCCTGGTCCGAGGTATGTAGAACTAGACATCGCCCTGGTGAATGTTATTATATGTAGAAATATGTCCAAACAACCACCAATATTTATTTCACATTGTGTAAATCTGTGGGGCATGATGAGAAGGATTGTAGGGATTATGACATCATGCATGAAAGGTCAAGGGATGCATATAGAATTTAAGGAGAATTACATTCAGAAGGAAATAATGTGCAATTCAATTCCCCGAGAAGAGGAAACTTCAAATCTCGTGGTGGATTCAGAGGAAGAGGATGAGGTGGAGGTATGGATTGAGGTCAGGGTCATATTATTTTATATAACTATGCACAACCAGGAGATTTGGCAAGGGATTGTCAGAACCCTTGTACTACTTGCAAATACTATAATTCATTTGACCATGTCATTGAAGATTATCCAATATTGTTAGCTAAACTTCAAGAAAGATGAGGTGGAAACCAACAAGATCAAATAATATGAGCAGAACCTCATGGTGAGGATCCCAGAGTCATTGTTATTACTAGAGGAGGCGCTTCTACATGAGAAGATAGGGTGACTCCAGGGAAGACTATAGATGGATCGGGGATCAGACGAGCTACAGAGAAGGCACAATTGTTTGATCCAAGAAGAGAAAAACATACTTTTGATAAAGCAAGGAAAAAATTTGTAGGAGAACAAGCCTCTTCATCTAGGGCACAACCAGAAGTAAGGGAATGTGAAATGCCTCCAACATTTGATCAGTCTGCCCTAGCTACACAAGGAAAAGAGGTAAGAAAGCTTATGGACTTCTTGTATACTTGTATCAATTTGATTAAAGATGAAAAATTTGTGCAAGAACTAGAACACTTGATAATGTAGTATGAAATTGGAAGAATAGAGCCTCTGCTGAGTAGAGCAGTGAATCAAGTATCTAGAAAAAGGAGGGCAAGCAAGGAACTGCACCTTAGTGCCCATATTGGAGACTATGACGTGGACTATGTGGTCCTCAACCTAGGATCAGAAGTAAATGTTATGATGAAGCAGACTTGGGCATTGATGTGAAAACCTAGATTGATTTACACTCCTATCAGGCTCAGAATGGCTAATCAACAGGCGGTGAGCCTATTTGGAAGACTAGAGCATGTCCCTGTGGACATCGATGGAGTGAGGACATTTGCATATTTCAAAGTGATCGAGATTGTTGATGATAGATGTCCCTATCTTGCACTGTTAGGAATTTATTGGGCTTTCAACAATCTGACCATAGTTGACCTAAAAAAGAGAAGAATGACATTCAAGGGTAATTTCCTTAAGGTCATTGCACCTATTGATCCTGATGAAGGTCACAAATACATAGAACCTATAAGGGAATAAGACCATGCCTACGAACTAGAAAACATCTATAAACTGACAGAAGGATAACCATATTATATTAACCCTACAATAGATGGAAATGTAAGTTGGCGAAGTGAGAGCGCATGCTCGTCGGATGTAGAAGAAGCATTGGAAATTTGGCAAGACAAAATGTATGAAGTCTCTACGTGGAGGTGTGCTAGATTGACCAAGGAAGTTCGTTGGATTGGCACAGAAGTAAGTAATCTTCCTACATTTGATGGCTTGAATCATTTAGAGACATTTCTAGCTGAATTTGAGAAAATTGTAATAGTACAAAAGATGATGTTGGCACTAGATGAAGCCTTGAAATCAACACCATCTAGATGGTGGGGAACACACATGAAGAACATCACAGAGTGGATGCAATGTCACACCTTATTGACAATACACTTTTTGGACCAAGATGAAGGATGCAAAGTTTGATACACAGGACAAAGTTTTCCTAAGGACCATATGCGAAGTTGTGAAGAGGCATGGAGAAACATTCCTAAGGAATAATGGGTACATAAGTTTATTAACACCTTAGATACTACGCCTATCAACTGGTATCTTCAAGTAGAACTACACTTAGACACTTTAGATTCGTATGGTATGACCCAGAATTTTATAGCTACGTTCTTATTTGAAAGTCAATACCCCACAGTAGATTAGGCCTTACAAATTATTAGACATAAGGTCTTCAAGGAGGAACCTAAACCCCCTCTTGACCAAGAAGAAGATGAATGGACTGCGCCTCTTAATCGATTACAGGGTTGTTATAATATTAATGCTGATGAGGAAAATGATCCTAAGAATGTGAAAATTTTAGAAATTGAAGGACAGAGAGACATAGAAGGGCCAGGGATTGAATTACCTTTTGTAGGGAAACCTATTAAGAATAAGAAGGTTAATATTGGAACAGAGAAAGTACCTAAGTTGGCTAATGTTTGAGACTATTGGGATGATGCTACTATTAGTAATATTACAAAATTATTTCATGAGTACTAGGAATTGTTTACAACCAAGTTCATAGACATGAAGGGCATTAAAGGGCCCGTGGGAGAAATCAAGATCTCCTTGAGAGAATATGCAATACCTATCAAGCAGAGGCCTTACAAACTGAATCCTAAGTACAAGAATAAAGTTAAGATTGAACTAGATAGAATGTTGGAAGCAGGAATCATAGAACCAGTTGAAGAATATGAATGGATCAACCCTATGGTGGTTTAGGATAAGAAGTCAGGGAAAATTAGAATCTGTGTAATGATGCATCCCTACTTGACCCATTTCCTACATCTTTTACTGATGGATTCCTAGAGAATGTAGGAGGACAGGAAGTTTATTCATTCACAGATGTATTTTCAGGCTATCACCGGATCATAATTGCTAAGGAGGACAGACATAAGACTACATTTGCAACATAATGGGGTTATTTTCAGTAAACTGTGATGCCTTTTGGCTTGAAGAATGCACCAGCCATATTTTCCAGGGTGGTGGTTGAAGCATTTAAGGACTTTTTACACAAATTTTTGGAAGCATACTTTGATGACTGGACCATTTTTAGTCTACTGAAAGATCATATTGAATGTCTGAGACTAATGTTAGATAAGTGTAGGAAATATCATATTTCCCTGAATCTAAAGAAGTGTATTTTATTTTCACCTTTTGGAGTGTTGTTAGGACCCATTGTGTGTAAGAAGGGGTTGTTGGTAGATCCTTCCAAGATCACTGTCATTGTTGATCTACCTCCCCATACTTCGGTTAGGAAGTTACGCACTGCATTGGGGCACACTATATATTATATAGATTTTATTAAGGGTTATGCACA
Organism: Picea engelmannii; assembly: GCA_009831015.1. Taxonomy (NCBI): domain Eukaryota; kingdom Viridiplantae; phylum Streptophyta; class Pinopsida; order Pinales; family Pinaceae; genus Picea; species Picea engelmannii. Next base: position 88,306 of record ML808323.1, on the reverse strand, counting down.
GATTACAACACCTATGGAGAAGCTACTAAAGAAATATAGTAAGTTTCAATGGACAGAGGAATGCCAGGAGAGCTTCGACACACTAAAGAAGAAAATTGTCACTACGCCTATCTTGGTTTTTCTAGACTAGAGCAAGGAGTTCAATGTTCATGTTGATGCTTCATCCATTGTATTATGAGAAGTCTTAGCACAACCAGGATTGGGAGATATTTACCATCCTATATCCTTTGCTAGAAGGAAGATTTCTACATCTGAAAGGAATTATACTACCACTAAAAGAGAAGGCTTAGCTATGGTATATGCGCTACAGAAGTTTAGACACTACTTTCTGGGAGGACATTTTAAGATGTTCACTGATCATTCTACAATAAAGTACTTAGTCAACAGGCCAATGTTGGGGGGAAGAATATGCATATGTCTATTATTATTCCAAGAGTATGACTTTGACATCGTGGTCAAGCCAGGGAGAATGAAGAAGGGACCTGACCACTTATCCAGATTAGAACATGGAGAGGAGCCCACCAGTTTGGATGATACACTACTAGATGCACAATTGCTGGACATCATAAAAGTCAACGATCACTTCGATGAGATAGTTTAGTTTCTGTCCATAGGAATGACACATTGTGAGTATACATTTATTCAGAAGAAACAATTGGTAGTTCACACAACAGATTTTCAACTTATAGCTGGACAATTATACAAGATATGACCAGATGAGATCTTAACAAGATGTGTTATGGAGTCTGAAAGACCATTGATCCTTGCAGAAGCACATGAAGGCATCAAAGGAGGACATTATGTAGGGAAAACAACATCGCAGAAGGTCTTTAGAGCTGGCCTCTAGTGTCCCACTTTTCATAAGGATGCTAAGGAATACTATAGAGCCTGCGATGTATGCCAAAGGATAGGGAAACCTTCTAGAAGGGATGAGATGCCTTTAACACTTCATTTAACTTTGCAAGAATTTGAGACATGGGCTATTGACTCTATGGAACCCATTAACCCACCAGGAAAGTGCACAGAAGCTCGGTACATTACCATTGCTATAGAGTATTCAACCAGATGGGAAGAAGCAAGAGAAGTTAAGGAATGTAGTGCAACTACAACTGCATGGTTCATTTTTTAGGATATCATAACCATGTTTGGATGCCCGAATATCCTTATGAGTGATCAAGGTACACACTTCATTAACAAACTTATTGTAGCCTTGACTCAGGAGTTCAAAGTTCACCATCAGAAGAGCACTCCATACCACCCACATGCGAATGAAACAGTCGAAGCTTTCAATAAGATCCTGGATACAACGATGAATAATATTTGCAGTGTCAACAGAGATGATTGGGATTTGAGAATTCCAACAATATTATGGGCTTATATAAATACTTGTAAAAATTTAACCATGCAAACTCCCTTTAAGTTAGTTTATGGCTTGGAAGCAGTGGTACCTATGGAATATTTGGTTCATATTTTAATAATTGCAGCATTTACAGGTATGGATGACACCGACGTTGTTCAAGACAGGCTCACGCAGTTGATGGAAATAGAGGAAGATGGGTTCATTGCAGGGTTTCATCAACAGGTACAAAAGGAATGAGAAAAGGCTTACCATGAGAGACATATCAAGAGGAAATCATTAAAACAAGGAGATTTGGTAATTTTATATGACATCAAGTTCGTGAAACACCTAGGGAAGTTCATAACACATTGGCTTGGACCATTTGAGGTTGCCCATGTTACAGAAGTAGGATATGCATAGTTGAAGACCCTTAATGGAGAATGGAAGGATGGTTTAGTAAATGGGAGCCGGTTGAAATTGTATTATGACAATCAATTGCCTCACAACTCTCAATAAAATAAAAGGAAGAAGGGTCTAGGTATCAAGTGGAGTTGAAATTGGGTACCAGACACAGACAAGACAATATGCACATGATAGGGAGGGATAGAGCAGAAAGCATAGGCTGCTCCGCGTAGTCTGCAGTCAAAGTGTTACAAAAGGTTCAACCCTACAATGACTTGGGACGAGTCACATGTGAGTGTTGGGGGCTTGTTTTCCCTTGGTTATGTATTAAGAAATAAAGCGAATATCAAGGAAGAAGAAAGACAAAGTACGAAGTGTGAAAAAGGCACACAAATCGAGGAAAGGTTGAGGTGGTTAGAGAATAAGAAAAGAAGGAGCAAAGTAAAGGAAAGCAAGTCGTTGGAAGAGGAAATATAGGAGGAAAAAGTAGTAAGGAAGATGAATCGTGGACAATTCAACAAGCGACAGAATACATCAATGGGTTCTTTGGATCACCTCACAGAGAAGAAGGAAGAACAAGTCAGCGAAGTCCTGAAAAGGAGGGTTATGTGTGTTATCACTTTGTAAATTCCCATAGGTTGTTATGAGGTAAGAAGAAACTTATCAGAGGTAAACTTAACCAACCACTTCGAAACTAGAAGCTAGCCCTATCTGTTTTAGAGAGGGATCTCTTTGTGAGTTTTAGATTTGTTTGAGTTTTCAAAATTTTAGGCTAGTTAGAAAGAATATAACCGAATTGTTTGTATTTTTTTTTAATTAAATGGTTGAATATCACTTACACTTCCATTGGTCTATGAGGTCTATTTTTTAAAAGATAGAAGTTAAAGACAACCTTTACCAGATCTGTTTCATAGGGCGAGATAGTGCTAATGATGGATTCCTTAGGAATAAAAACAGTGTATTGCTGAAAAGGTGAGATATCAGTTAAAACAAAAAATCATTTAAGAATTTCTTTGTTATAACATCAGATAAAAAACATTTAAATCTATAAAATATTAAGAACAAAGTACACAATTATAAATTATGCAACTTTAACTTCCTTTAAAGATTATATTTAGAAATACAATATGATAACTGAGAAGGAAAAACTTGTACGTAGACAGAGGAAACTTCACCAACAATTGACATGTAGGAATCCTGTGAAACTTCTCTTTGTATTATTGGAATAACTTCTTGATAAAAATTACAGCAACTAGAGCTTGCTCGAGCGTAAAGATCGACAACCCTCAATACTTCTAAGTTGGAAATATTTATAATAAAAGTTACAATGACCCTGTCATTAATGATTAGGACGTGGCAGATTCTAAATTTAACTAACTAACTCAACAAGATACAAAACTTACATCCCTCTCTGAAACTGGTAGGGCTAGCTTCCAGTTTCGAAGCGGTTGGTTAAGGTTACCTCTGATAAGTTTCTTCTTACCTCATAACAACCTCTGGGAATTTTAGAGTGATAACATAAATGGCGACCATACTGGGGATGGTATACTCCTTGCGAGATGCCAAGAATCCTGTTTCTTGTGATCTTGAATAATTTCTTCTAGAACTTCTTCTGTTATCTGACTTGCTTTATTTCAAAAATTTTGATGACATTTTCAGTGTCTTAGGGCCTTCTCTGTGGGCTTCAAACACCTGAACAAAAACACCTACACCTAAAATACTTGTAAAATAAATGATATATACAATGGAATGGAATGGTGATCTCTCTACTGAGGTGACAAGTAATGCTTCAACATCTTGTCATTTATGGGTCCCCCTGGTAGGTCTGATCTATCACTATTAGCAAGTAGAAAAAAATTATTTCCTCTGAAGCCCTGAATGGTGTAGGGACCCTTCCACAAGCTATCAAACTTTCCATGTTTACCTTTATCTTCATTTATGGAGTCCCACCTCAAAACTAGATCACCCAATTCAAAGTTATCCTCTTTGGTTCTCTTGTCATAGATCGTTTTAATATTTTCCTGGATCACTTGAGTTCCGTTGTAAACTTTTTCTCTAGATTGCATTAGGTGGATCATTTGGTTTATTCTTCGTTGGACATCGTTTGGTTCTTCTTATGTTTCCTGCAATAGTTTCATGACCGAAAATCCTAATGAAAGGGGAAAAACAACCTCGATGCCATACACCAACTGGTATGGAGACATACCAATCGATCTTTTGGTGCTAATTCTGTCAGCCCGGAGTGTGAAAACCAACTTATTATACCATGATTTTGTTGGAAAATTGGTTGTTGTAATTGATGTCAACCCTAGTCATGGGTTTTGGACCGCAAGATTGATGAAGGTATTTGGACATGAAGGAAAATGCACATGCTGATACAACACCCATGGATGGATAGTATACATCATGTTGTTTCCGGTGGTATGTGACACATCACGCGGATCCTCATGGTTGAGGATAAATGAATTTTTGAAGATGACAAAGTGAAGTGTACATGTAAGCCCTGAAGATAATTACAGAAAATAATTACAAAATAAGAAAGTGGCAGGTCGGCCCTAATGTTAAAAGGAAGTGAAATAAATGGTATAAATAAACATCATTATACATTCATTTGATAGAAGTTGAATTTTAGAGGGAAGAAGAAGTAAAAGAAGGCCGGATTTCAAGGGAGGATGAAGTCTTTTGGTGATGTGTTCTAAGGTATGTTATTTTCAGGTCATCTTACCATTTTTGCTATAACTTTTTTTTCTAGAATGATTTGGATGGTGAAATTGCTATGGTATTGAGAAGACATATCAAGGTACCTCTGGTAAAAATTTCAGCTCTTGATTCGCTATAATTATGGAGATAGACGCTGTGGAAGATAGGGTTTGTGACCAGTCCTGAAGCTAGTCAATAAACATGTGTTTCGGGTAAAACATTCATAACGTATTCATACAAAATCCAAATGAAGTGGGACCACTTCCATTGGAAATAGTACAGACTTTGGTTTCTTGTGTGTAAGTTTCAGAATCGGATGTTAAGAAATTGAGCGCGGGGCATGCTGTACAAGTTGGGTCTTTTGAACAGACCAGAATTGAATAAAGTCTACCATTCTTTCTATAACCTCTTTTTGGGGAGGATTCGAGTGAAAATTGGAGGAGTTTCAGAGAATACATTGATTAATATTATCTATAGGATCAAAGTACTCCAAGAATTGAAGAATTGCAGAAATTGAAGAAGTCTCAGGAAGCATTATCAGGTTCTATGTGATGATTGGTTGATGGTGATGATCTAATGTAAAGTTTTATTATCTCTCATATAT
>ML808323.1:46738-63101 GCA_009831015.1 Picea engelmannii | reverse complement strand
TGATGTTTCTTCATGGCTTTTTATAGCATAGCATTGGGTGATTATGTAACTCCTTTGAAGTGTGAAAAGGGGCGCTTTAGGGCTTCATTAGGTCTTTGACCAGCCTACCATGCGGATTCAGCTCAGATTTGAGGGTCAAATCGGCTTGGGAGCTGATCCATTAGTGGTTGGGAGGCCGACCAATTCAATAAATGTGCCGTTTAGCAGGTGTGCGGGTTTTTGCACTAACAACCGCGCATTGTGCGCGTATGCGCGCATGGTACGTTTCTGTTCCACGCATGTGCACGCGCACCAAAATTCTGTAAAGATCCCTTCAATTTTTGGTTACTTTGTATAGTTTTTGACCTTTTTGCAATGCTGTGAAATTAATTCAGTGCCATGAATGACTTCATTACTGTTTGACGATGCTGAGTTCTTGTTGCCATGTGCGGACAAAATTTCAGTGATAACACCCTTCATGGCTGAAAAGAGAGGTGGTTTTGTTTAAACTCTGTACTTCTGATTTATCGATAGAGACTTTGTGGACAGATGCAACTGTTTGAATGGTTGATGAAACTTTTGTCTGACTTGTTCTCTTAAGAATTTCTGGAGTTTTTTGCGCAAGAGATTCAACGTCATTACGCCCAGGGGCTTTCTTGGGAGGTTTTTCTGAGGTTTTCTTGGTTTCAGCAGCCTTCTTTGGAGAATTCTCATTATTATTCTTACTCCTCAGGTTATATTGCCTATGGACCTCCATTATAACGTTCTTAAAGGCTTGCTATTCTGTTTTCTCAGCTTCCTCATTCACCTCTGTTTGCGAAAGGAGAAAGATTTCATGTTCTTCTTGGGTGAGGAAAATAGACTCATGATCATGTTCATGATCACCCATTAGATTTATATGAGCATCATCAAACTCCTCAATAACTTCCTCCCCATCATCAACATAGTTTTCCTGGAGAGGTGGTCTAATATGCTGCTCAGGTCCCCTTTGTTCTCGTTGATCCCTAGGATCTCTTTGTCTAATCTGAGCTGGATTTCTCCTAAAGTCCGGGTTTCTGATTTGAGGGGTAGCTTGGTTCTCCCTAGGTGGGTTCCTGTCAGTTATGGTGAGTCTCTCCATCATTTTCTCCATATCTCTGGCTAGAGAATCTAGTTTGGCATCATATGAGGAAGTAGAAGGTTCTTCCTTAATGGTGACCCTCTTTTCTGTTCTCTGCCTGGCCCTTCTGGCCAAAATATTTGCTTCTACACTGACGAAACTTTTTTGCATGTCTTCCAGAGTTGCTGTGTTTATTTACCTTAATTGATATGACATGTCAGCATCAAAACCATCTGGGAAATTTATTAATGCTAAACCTTGTGGTGGTTTGATTTCATTCAAGATAGCATTGTATAGATTGTTGAAACGAGTGCAGTAATCCTACACTGTCTCTCCTTGGTTCCTTTTGATGTTCTCATACTCCCACATAATTTAGAGAGGATTTTTATTTACCTCCCACCGGTCTCGGAAAGTCTGATGGAAAATAGTAATGTCAGTAATGGTAGCAGCACGTAATGTTTTGAACCACTTTTTCACCTCTCCAGTTAGGTTTTGTGAAAATAATCTCATCTGCACATTAGCTTCGTCTACTTCTTCCAGGTCGAAGTAATCATTCATTTTGTCAACATGTTGTTGTGCATTCAAGGGGTCGGTACTATCGAACTGTGGAAGTCTAGTTTGATAATATTGGGGCATGTCATGTAAAGGAGCAACCAATACCAATGGAGCATATCTTGCTACCATGATTGGTGGAGGAGGCTGAACAACAACCTATGTGACAGGAGAGGAAATTCTTGAAGATATAGAGGACGAAGGGCTTGGAGGAATGGAGTGACCTGGTGTAAGTTTAGTAGAAACTACAACAATGGTTAAAAAAAGAAGTTCGACGGACTGCTAAAGATGGAGATTGTCTAAGGCCTAACCAAGATTTGCAACTAGGTCTTTGAGCTTATCAGTCTTGGAGTGAAAATGTTGCTCAACTTCATCTTTAGGAGAAAGTATCTCACGGGTCCTAGGCTGAAAAACGGTTTGTTCTAAGACCGTTTCACTCAGAAAACTGTCAGATTTTGTCCTGAAAAGACTTGTTCGAAAGGGTATCTCAGACTCAAGGTCTGGAAGAACAACTAACTTTTATGTGATGGAAAAAGACCTCGGAAGTGGGTTGTTACTCCTTGAAATTTTTGTAGTGTTTTTCTTCTTGAGTAGTCTTTCGGGATTATCTATTACTATTGCAGGTTCTGGGTCAAGATGAGATCTGGTAGAAATTCTTTTGGGAGCCAGAACTGTTGATTTTATTCTACCTTTGGAGATTTTGGTTATTTATACACAAACTTTAACAACCTCTGAACATTATTTCTAGGTAAATATTAGGGTTTGCATTTTTTCCATAGATAAAGTCGTCTTTGTTCTATGGGAAAGAAAAAAAGGGGTGGAATGTTTGTTTTAGTTCATCCCCAATATGGTCTCCATTTATGTTATCACTCTGTAAATTCCCAGAGGTTGTTATGATGTAAGAATAAACTTATCAGAGGTAACCTTAACCAACCGCTTCGAAACTGGTAGGGCTAGTTTCCAGTTTCGAAGCGGTTGGTTAAGGTTACCTCTGATAAGTTTCTTCTTACCTCATAACAACCTCTGGGAATTTACAGAGTAATAACAATGTGGACCTAGGGTTTTGGTACCTAAGTTTTTGGCACCTAGGCTTTGGTCTAAGGTTGTCTAAGAGTCATGAAATGTATCAATAAAGGTCTAGAAGAGTGGAGATGGTTGTTGTTGAGATAGAGAGATTGAGCTATGACAGTGTATTCTTGTATTTTGAGATCTTTAGCTGGGTGCGAAGATCAACCCTGTAGTTGGGTGCACAGGGAGAGGGAATAAAGAGAAAGAGGGAGAGTGTGAACCACATAAATCTTGTTGTTCTGTGTGGTTGATGTTGTGTTATTTTCTATCTGTTATACTGTTATTGCATCGTGGTATTCCCTGTTAGGGTCCTAACCCGCACATAGGTAGAACAATGTATTCGGATATAATAAAGGTCAATATTAATAAGGCCTTTCAATAAAATAGAATAAGGAGGATGTAAGAAGACCTAATAGAAGCTTCTGCTTCTAGAAGGATATTCCTCTAGATGTTTCTTTTTAGTATAAATATGAGTCGAGGGTATGAGAACCCTAGCTTGGATATTATTGTAACAAAGCTCTTCTCAACTGGAGGTTTCCCCCTCGAAGAGGCCCATGAACATTGCTTTCAGATTCAAAGTGCTATTTATGTTGTTATTCTTATATCATTTCAGTGTTATTGTGGTGAATGTTCTGGTTATATTGTTGTTATTCTGCCATTACTAGCATTTTATTTCTGTTATGCATACATTTTATATCCGGTATATTACATTCCCTATTAAGGATAATAGTTATAACTAACTTCGTGAAGTAAGCATAGGATTGTTAACAAACCTCTAGGATATGTTGCATTGTTATTATGGAATCACTTTTCATTTCCTCTCATTGTAGACACCTCCGTCCCGCAACCCCCCTATTGCTACTTTGAGTGAGACTTCATCTGCTTTGCAAGTGCCGTAGAAAGGGCCAATAGTTAGGGTTTGTTGGTGCACTGTTAGAGTTGAACCCTTTGAGTGAGACTTCATATGCTTTGCAAGTGCCGCAGAAAGGGCCAGTAGTTAGGGTTTGTTGGTGCACTATTAGAGTTGAACCCTATGTCTGCCCCTGTGCCAACAGAAGGAATTACCACTAGACAACATCAAAATTTGTGGCATTTGTGAAGAGTCCCATGCCACCAAGGACTTTCCTTCCTTACGATGAGTCAAGGAAATATATCATGGAGAGAAAGGAGCCTCAAATTCACTATATTCCATGGCACCACAAAAAACATGGCAATGACCTTCAGGTATGGCTCAAAATTCTTCATCTCAATTTCCTTATTCTCATAATCAGATGTGGAATATTCATATACCATGAAAACATTGGCAATCTCAACTCGGTGCACAACATAATTGGCAGCAAGGTTGGTGCGGTCCATATTATGATGGCATGACTAATTTTCCTGATCCTACACCACCACCATATACGTACCCCTCACAGGCTCCTCAACAACAAATCAATCAACCACAACAAATTTCATTACCAACTCCTCAAATCCCTTCACTTCCAACCAAAATCCATGCCCAACCTATCCCAAATCCTAATAATAATATTCCAGTTTAGGAAATGTATGGAATTTATTTGAAAAAATGTCCCACATATTCTATCACACCTATATCACTGCAAGAAATTCACTTGAGGCCTGGGAAAGTTCTTAACCCAAAACCCTCAATAGTTATCTAGGAAAATGAATAAGAAGAGACTCCTATCCAATATGAAATTTAAAAAACTCCATTACCATATAAATATCAGATTCAGTGTCAAGTTTAGACCACCCCACAAACCAGTTCTCCTAAGGAACAATTATTATAGTTCGATCAACCTCCTTTTCCAGAGAGTTTGGCACTAGAAAAGACAACTAACCTTATGAGTTCGACTTGATGTCAGAATTGAAGAACCTTTGTATTAAGATACCTTTGCTACAAGCAATAAAGTACATTCCCATATACACTAAAACAATTAGAGACTTGTGCATTAATAATCTAGGTAGACGAAAAATGAACCCCCCAACCATCCAAGTCGTAAGGAAATTGGAAAGCCTCATGTTACCCATGATTTTGGTCATCATGATGATGTATTGATGATGGTGTATTCAGGCTCTTCATTAGAACTTTTTCCTAAGAAAAGTTACCTTCATCTCTTTCCAGAAATTACATTTTTGAGGACTGTTCGTAGGCTGCTAGTATATTTGCCTGCGAGAATGCATGATTCTCACAGGCTGCCTTAAGCCAGTGTGAGAGAAGTTCACACTATGTTGAACTGCTAGGGTGCGAAATATTTCTAAAGAAGGGAAAAAGATGAATTCTCGAAGCTTCTAGAAAGGAATCTTCTAAAAGGATGAGATGACATTCGAATGGTTATCCTAGTACTGGATTCCTTGATATTTTGGGATCATTCTTATCCAAGTAACCAATTCATTCTATCCTATATATTGAGTAAATTCTCATGGAAAAAGAAAGAAAACAAACAAGGAGAAAGTCTCATTGGAGAATTGGTGAAAGATTGTGTGAAGGATTGAAACTACAACAGCTAGGAAACTCCAACAAGTTTATCAAAGGTGGTTGATTTTCTTCATGCAAGTGAGCAAGTGTGTGTGTTGGAGCCAAGGGCCATTGAAAGGAAGTTTGCAACATCAAGGCTCAGGTTGTAATCTTTACTTTCCATCAATATGATACAGTAATATGTCCCTTTCCCATAAAGTTAGTTCTACTTTATTGTATAACTCCTTGATCATATACATAGATTGACTGTTGAATAGATTATGCTTTCTTCACTTCGGTTGGTTTGTATTGTTTTGGTCTTGAATGTACGAGAGCACTGGAGTGAAGCAGGAGAAACAAAGACCAAAGGAAGTGATCATAAGGTATGTTCTTTGTTCTTTCCTTCTAGTACATTCAATAGTTAAAATCTAGGGAAAGAGTATTATTCTGTCTTGCTTTGTTCTAGATCTAGGTGGATCTAGGGAGATCGGTTTGTGTCCGTACTTACGGATTTATCCAATAACAAAATTGGTGACTCCACTGGGGAATAATCCCATTTTATTTGTGGCTTTTTGTGTTTTTCTGTGGCCATTTTCTCTAGTTTCATTTTTCTCCTGTCCTATCAGTGTCTGAGTCTTCAGGATATCCTGATAGACCTTTTGAGTCGAGAAGCCTTTTTGAATTTTACTTCATTTTTCAAATTTTTGGATATGTTCAGGAATTCTCGCACTGCACTTCATTGCAACCTGCGAGAATTGGTAAGGTTCACACCCTGCCCATAGGTTTCAGTGCGAGGTTCTCGCACCCTGCTCAAGGGTCACCTGCGAGAATTAGTGATTCTCGCACTGTGTAATATTGCTTGCCTGTGAACATGCTTTTTCAAAAATTTGAATTTGAGTTTTGGTCTTTCTAACTGCCCAGATCAGTTGAATTACCTCTTGTGAGTTTCTTGGACCATTGATTGATATATTTTTTACCTTTGTTTGCTTGTATGAATAGTCTTAGGGTTTTCAGGCTTTTCTTGTCATTTTTGGCTTGACTTTCATTTCTTGGCTTTTCTTGGCAAAACCATTCTCTCTGACTTTAGACTCTGAGTGTGTTTGATTAGTTAAGATCCAGTGATTGGTTGAAAGTTAAGTTTTCTTGGTTTTCTCATTTGTTTATGGTTTGAAAGATCATTTTTCTTTTACATTTGAAAAGACTACATTGGTTTGCTCTTTATTTTTGTTTTCGTTGAAAGAGTAGATTGGTTTATTTGCTTGATCATTGATTTGATTTTCTGTGCTCTCATTGGCATAGTGAGGGTCCTTTTTGGAAAGTGAACAAAAGTTTTTCTTTCAAGACCTTGTTTTTGTTGTTTAGAAAACATTGAAAAATAAAATTATTGATATTGTTGAAGCATTTGAAAAAGACACAATATAGAATTTTCATTTTATAAATGATTGTTTGTGTTGGCATTTGAAAGGAAATTTTGCATTGTAGTTCATGGTTGATCTGGAAAACTTCTCTCTCTCCCATACATAGGATTCATTGAAAGAAAAGTGATACATTTCATTCTCATCCTTGCATTATTGGGTCAGATTCATACAACATAAGTTTCATTTCCGTTACCTTTGAGTAAACAACATCTCTTAAAAAACACTGCGTAATCTTAAAATTTATCTAGTAACTCTTTTCTAGGGCTCTTTTACACCAACATTTAGTTAGGCTAGTGCTTTGGAGTAGGAAGAGAGATACACTCTCCAAAATCTCAAAACACACAATAGCATCTTGAGTTAGGGAGTGTTAAATTCCATTTGCAACATATTGTCCTGGGAAGCCCTTCTAACACAAGGGTCAAGCACTAGGTCGCATTGATGTTGACAGAGTTACTCACCTTGCTTTGTTGACATTAGTGTAGAGATTACATGTATTACAGGGGTCACTCGGAGGTATACCCACAATGATGAGTGGAAGCCTTTTGAGTTGATTTTGGGCTAGATACCCTGCCCTTGCGTGTGGATTAGACTGTCGACTGTTCCCCCAGGCTTTACTGTTGTTTGTGGTGACCTTAGTGGCCTATCTCTCTAGGTTCTTACCCAAGGTGACTGTGGAGGGGAAAGTCTTCACGATACCTAGAATTGACGTTGACCAAACTCACTCGGGCTCCTTGGAGGGTATACCCACGATTATGTGTGGGAGCTTGCACCAGGGTGTAAGTCTGTTAAGCAGGTCGTCAGCGTAACTTTTCCACTCTAGCCCCGCCCTTTTTCGTCTCGTTGTTGCGACGTTTGATTTCATCACCAACTAGTGGCTTCGATATTAGAAGGTCTTGTTTGCCTGGTGATTGTTTCCTAGATTTTTTTTACTAGCGCGTGTTGTTTGTTTCCCGAAGTTGACCATAGGAATTTCTTCACGGAGCTTGTCACTTGTTTACAATAGCTCCCCCATGTAGTTCACGTAGAATGCAAGGTTTATCTCCAGAGCATCTGGATGGTTCACAACCCTTTCCTACAGCTACACCTGAGGGCTCTCCTCAGCAAGGTGAAGCCGTAGTTGTTACCACACCACAAGTGGAATCAACTGAATCTCTAGCACCTTTTCGAATTACTAATACTAGAGAGGAATTTCGAATTCGCCGTGGTGAACGACCCTTTGTGCGATTAAATTATTCCGGAGAATTAGTTGTTACCTCTTCTGGATCACCCATTGGGCCTTTTCTTGGTGTAGAAGGCGAAGATCCTTTTTGGTCTGTAGGTGATTTCCGCAGGACCCTTTTTAGTCCTGGTTCGCCTGTGGTCTCCGAAATCAACCCACCGGTGTTTTCTGAGACAGAGACTGTACCGGTGAATACTACTTATCACTTTACTCTCCCTGCTGAGATGGCCCATCTCGTAAACACTACGAGTGTCCCAACTGGGTTCACTATAGCTGGTCTTCCTCCTATAAACACCCAACAAATTCCCAATGTCACTCCAACGCTACCACCCGGATACCATGCGTTGAATTCTTTGTTGAATGCTTCCAATCCAACACCTCCGCAAACCCCATCTGGTACTCCTAGTGGTCCTTCTTTTCATGGGCACCCTATTCCCGGTTTTATTCCAACACTCCCTCAATTTCCTTTTGGCAATCCTAATCCTAGTGGCACTATCCCGTCCCTTGCACCCAACTTGCAGATTCCCGTTGGTGGACAAGGTAGTACAATTCAATTTCCTCTTATCGGACACACTCCAGTTACTACGCAACCTACGATTGGCACACAACTTTTGGTTGGAACTCCACCTACGATAGGGGGACCAACCCCACCTTTTGGACAAAATATACCTCCTTCTTTGGCCCAGTATTGGAATCAGATGCTACAAAATCTTCCTCAAACGACTGGGGAGCAATAGCCTACCCCTACTATAGGCAAATCGTATCCAGGTATACCCAATCCAATTTTGGGTCAGGGTCAGAATACTCAAACTCAGGTCCCTACTCAAACTCAAGGTTACAATCCTTAGAACTACTATCCTCTCCAACCACCACCGAATCAGCCTGGGTCTTCCCACTATGGGCAGACTACGTACGGTCCTACTGGTTTTTCGACAGGGCTTCCACCCCAAAGTCATCAGTACTCGCAGGTGAATCGACAGTTACCTTTTCTTGCTACTTTGGATTTTCCAAATTTGTCTAGGATTCTAAATGATCCTATTCGTCACTCTCCACAATGGCCTGCTATTCCAGCCAAGCTTCCATTGGACATTCCTAAATTCGACGGCAAAGTGGGAGAGGACCCGAACAATCATGTTATGAATTTTCACTTATGGTGTTCATCCAACTTGTTGATGGATGAATCTATTAGTTTACGTCTTTTTCAACGAACCCTTACGGGTTCTGCTGCGAAGTGGTATATTGAATTTCCACGAGGTTTCTTCTCTGATTTCAACACCCTAGCTATGGATTTTCTTACACATTACCAGTTACCGATCCGTTATGATACTGGGACTGAGATTTTGACTTCCTTCAAACAGACTGAAGGTACTCATTTATCGGATCATATCCATGAGTGGAGAAGGAGACGACGTCCCATTAAACTTGAACTCCCTGATCATTTACTGGCCGAATGGTTTACAAAATCATTTGTGAATGAAATTGGTAAACAAATTTCCATGTGTGGCGTTGTTACGGAGGAGAAGGCTATAAGTCGTGCTCAATATCTTGATCTCGTTTATTCACAAACGGGAACACTTTACGATTTTCTACCTGAATTATCTCGTCCTGGTACTTCCAGCACTTCAACTACTCTCGCTGCCTCGGATGCAGCTGACGGTGTGATTGGTACTACCCAAGCCCACTCACATTTTGTTTCAAGTACAACCCCTAAATCTACTTCTTCTAATATTCAAAATGCTTCGTCTCCTACCACTCCCACTGGAAAAACTTCTGAGGTCAATGCTGTCCAATCTACCCCAGCCAGTAAAAACAAATCTAAAAAGGGGAGAGGCAAGAATAAGGAGGGAAAAAATAATAATCAAACAGAGCAAACTAAAACCCCTCCTGTTGAAGAGAGGGATAAGAGCAAACCACGATATCCTTGCCTTATCTGTGGTGACGATCACTACATGAAGGATTGTCCACGATGTGCCGAGGTCACTAAGTTCCTTCAAGGAACCCCAAAACCAACTACACCAGCAATCTTGTCCCAACCCTTCCCGTCTCAACAACAGGCTCAGTTGGTCATCCATGACCAACCATCTACTTCTACGACATCATATGTTTTGATGTGTATTGGTGATTCTAGTAAAAAAAATGTTGCACTCACGACTAGAGCCAAAGATTATACTCCATCTAAGGAGAATGTTGACGATTTACCTCCTGCTTTGGTACAATCATCTCCCACGACTCCACCTACTAACGGTCCTCTTCATCTCGAAAGACCGAGCTCTGATACAGTTCTGCGACCACCCCCAAAAGGTGTTCTTAGGAAATCGGCTTTCAATCCTCATGCTCGTGTGGCCCAGAACTACAACATTGTTGAAGATCTGGCCCAGGCACCTTCAACGATGTTAGCCCTTAAAGTCCTCCAGTCTTTTCCTACACAACGGAAGGCACTGTTGAAATATATAGGTGGAATTGACCCGCAAGATACGAATCTAATAGTCTTTGACTTGGATGATCATATTCCAAGGTTACCCCCTCAACTTGTGTTCTAGATACAAGTTGTTGTCTCTGACAAGAACATTTGTCGAACTGTTATCGACGAGGGTGCCTCAACGTGTGTAATGTCTTTTGCTTGTTGTAAAGCCATTGGCTCTCCTCCCTTAAATGAATCACAAAACACTCTTAAATCCTTCAATGGCTCTAGTTTTAAGCCTTACGGTGTTCTTCCTTCATTTCCTGTTACACTAGAAGGTAAGACGGTCCAAGTTGAAGTGGAAGTCTTTGATGCTCCCCTTGATTATAATCTTATGCTTGGTCGTAGCTGGATCGATTCCATGCGCGCTGTTGTGTCAACACTTTTCCGTGTAGTACGTTTCCCTCATCGAGGAAAGGTTGTTACAGTTGACCAACTTGCCTTCTTCAATTTCGATACTTGTACTAGCAACGTGCCATTTATTGCTAAAACCCCACCAGGTTATGAGAATGTCGGTGTCGGCCTTTTAAAGGACTCTTCGGTAATGGGTACTTTTCCCATTCCACCGCCCGATCTTCCACGTCCGTCAGTTGCTTCTATCAATATGATCTCGACCATACCTCACGAACTTCCTGCGTCACATGACCCTTGGGTAGTCCCTGACCCTGGAGATCATCTTCGTTTCGGTGACGCAATGCCGTTAAGTCCGGTTGAATTTGCCTATCAAGCCATTCAATCGGCAACACCTTCTACCCCTT
This sequence comes from Picea engelmannii, assembly GCA_009831015.1. Lineage (NCBI taxonomy): Eukaryota > Viridiplantae > Streptophyta > Pinopsida > Pinales > Pinaceae > Picea > Picea engelmannii. The sequence goes on along the minus strand of ML808323.1, from coordinate 52,089 downwards.
CTCTTGATGAGTTGTCTCTTGATCCTTTTCGTGTCATTTTTTCAATTGACGAGATGATCATGTCTGTCATGGAGGAAACACCTTGGGACAATGGGCATCATCGTTCCATACTCTTTCTGAAACAACACACTCTTGAGAACTACCAACGGATTTCGGTTCCATCGACTGTTGTTGTCATATCGACCATTCCCGAATCTACACATGATGTGTTTGCCGAAGGGAACCTCAGTAATATCTCTCCCACGATTCCCATTGACATATCCGTTAAACCTGGGATAGTTAAAAATGTTCATATTGGATCTTCGTGTTCTCCCGACGAAGTTGTCACCTATACATCTCTGTTCAAAGAATTTCGTGACATCTTCGCCTGGAGTTACGAAGAGATGCCAGGTATCGACCCTGCTATTGTTGTACATGAGATAAAGACATACCCTAGAGCTAAACTTGTCCGGCAATGCCTTCGTCCAGTCCACCCACGTAAAGAGGCATCTATCAAGGTTGAAGTTGAAAATCTTCTAAAAGCTGACTTTATTTATCTAGTGGCTCTAACAGAATGGGTTTCCAACCCTATACCAATTGATAATAAAGGTGGCAGTATTCGTGTATGTGTTGATTATAGGTATATTAACAAAGCCTGTCCAAAAGACAACTTTCCAACCCCTTTCATCGACCAGATTGTCGATGACTGTGCCATAAGTGAAATCTTCTCTCTCATGGATGGTTTCTCCAGCTATAATCAAATTAACATCGCTCCCGAGGACCAACATAAGTCTACTTTTATTTGTCCTTGGGGTACTTTTGCCTATAGGAAACTCCCCTTCGATCTTAAGAACGTCGGCGCGACATTTCAACGTGCTATGTCTTATGCTTTTCATGATATAAAGCATATCGTTCAACCCTATTTGGACGATTTACCAGCTCATTCTTTGCGTCGGGTCGATCACCCCACTCATCTCCGATCTATTTTTGTTCATTGTCAGTTCTATTGTATACGTTTAAATCCTCATAAATGCGTTTTTTGCGTAGAATCCGGTCGTCTTCTAGGTTTTATCGTTTCACATCAAGGGATCAGGGTGGATCCTCTTAAGGTTGAGGCAATTCTTAATCTCCCTCCTCCTTCTACAATACGCCAGTTGCAAAGTTTGCAGGGGAAAGAAAACTTTCTTCGTCGTTTCATCCCTAATTACGTTGAGATGAACATGTTATTTATTACTTGAGTTGAAGTCTCACGTCAACTGAAATCAAGTATCAACATGTTGAAAAACTGGCCTTGGCTACCGTTCAAGCCGTTCAACGCTTCTGGCATTATATCCTCTCAAGGAAAACTACAGTGATTTCTCATTGCAACCCTATGCAACACATTTTGACACGTCAATTGCTAGGGGGAAAATACTCCAAATGGATTGTCATAGTCCAGGAGTTTGACTTGGAATTTGATCACGCCACGTCTAAGAAATCCTTAGTTTTTGCTGAGTTGATATGCGATTTTCCTCATTCTACCACGGAAAATGTAGCAGTAGATTCATTACCCGATGAATCTCTTTTCCTTATTAACATTGACGATATTTGGTATGGAGATATCATTATATATCTCCAAACCCAGAATTTTTGGTCTGCTTTGTCTAGTACTAAATGACGTCGCATACGCTATCAAGCTCGTCAATACATTATCCTCGGGGATACTCTTTATCATCGGGGAATTGACTCTATTTTTCGACGTTGTCTGACGTTTGACGAAGCCGAGAAAGCTCTGAATGACTGCCATTCCGAAGCATGTGGTGGTCATATTTCTGGGTATGCTACTGCCCAAAAGATCTTACGTGCAAGGTATTTTTGGCCTTCCTTGTTCAACGACTGTATTACTGCCATTTGGAAATGCCATGCCTGCCAGACCTACAATTAGAAAATTCGGTCACATCCTGCTCCTCTTCATCCTGTAGTGTCAGTTGGTCCTTTTGCGAAATGGGGCATTGATTTCATGACATGTCACCCTCACTCGGCCGGGGGTCATGGTTACATCATTGTAGCTTGTTGATTACTTTACAAAATGGGCCGAGGCGATGCTGACATTCGATAATAGTAGAAAGACTGCAGCGTTGTTTCTTTTTAACCATGTCATAGCTCGTTTTGGTGTTCCCCAAGCTATCGTTACTGATCACAGTAGTCACTTTAGGAATGTTATGATGTTGGAAGTTACATAAAAGTTGGGTCTTCGTCATGATAACTCAACACCCTATTATCCGCAAGCTAATGGATAGGTCGAAGCAATCAACAAAGTTCTTATAACTATGCTTCGACGGATGATAGGAATTCATAAAACAAGTTGGCACACAATGTTGTTTTCGACATTGTGGGCATATCAGACATCTGTCAAATCCGCTACTGGGTTTACGCCTTTTCGATTGGTATATGGTGTGGAAGCCATTCTTCCTATAGAATGTGAGATACCCTCTCTGAAGCTAGCTATCAAACTCTTACCCAATACTTCTGCTGAAGAAGAACGTCTATTGTATTTAATGCGATTAGACGAAACTCGACGTGACGCCACTCTAGTAATAAAAGCCCAAAAGAAACGTGTCAAGGCACAGTATGACAAGCATGTCAAGCCTCGTGTTTTCTCTAAAGGTGATCTTGTTCTTCTCTATGAACATGATAGAGATGCGTTAGGAGCTGGGAAATTCGAACCAATGTGGCGAGGTCCTTATATTGTTCACTGAGTTTTGGAAAAAGGAGCATATGAGCTGGTAGATTACGATGGTATCCCTTTGAGTGAACCCAGGAATGGGTTGTACTTGAAGAAGTACTATGCATAAATCATTTGTGCACAAGTACTTGTATTTTATGTATCATACTTTGTGTGTGTTACTTTAGTTTGCTTTTGACGTTATCTGGTCTCTGCCCTTATGTGACGTTGTGTTTGATTTCCAGAGGTCGGAGTCTTCGCTACCCTATATTGGCTTCGCTGATGGTGCTAGCCGTAGTACTCAGAACCTAGCTTCCGGTGCGTGGGCAATCTATGCCCCAACAAACGAACTTGTATCCTTACGAGGTGTATGCCTTGACCGTGCGACCAACAACATTGCTGAGTATAGCACCGTTATCAAATTATTGGTTGATTCTATCTCACTCGGAATTCGTCATTTGGTTGTGCAACTTGATTCGCAGCTTGTATTACTACAGTTAAGTAATATCTACTCTATTAGAAGTCCTACTTTGTTATGAGTGTATTTGCGAATTCGCCTCTTGGAACGTTATTTTGATCACATTGAATATCAACATATTCCTAGATGTCTTAATACATTAACAAATGCATTGGCTAATTATGTATTGGACAAACATTTGAATCATTTATAAATCAAATACATTTGAAATTCACACATTATAAAGTAAACCGGTAGAAACCATCTGTATATATAACGATCAAAAGAGTTTTTACAAAAAAAAATTGTCCGAAGACCAAAATATCAAAATTTGAAGCTCATAGCTTCTACAAAGTGACATCACGGATGACGTTCACGGTAACACACAACTGCCCTAGAAACCCTACGGAGAATTTGACTCATAGCTACTGATACCCCTACAGTGTGACGCTGATCACGTCATGGAACCTCTTCTAGAGTCATATCTGGAATGTCTGTTGTCAGGCCCTCTGAATTCTGTTCCACCACCTAATAATCTTCGACATACTGTGGTGTTGCTGCTACCTCTCCTCGCCTCTGGATAGGAGAAGTGCCAGGAGGTCTATACGGTCCAACATCTATGTTATCAACAAACATTTTGTGTTAGTCTTCGGATAAATATATAAAACAAAAACATTTGAATATGATAAAATTCACAAAAACATTTGAAAAGAAAAAAAATGCGTATACTTCTTACCAAGGTCTCCCCACTGAGCATCCTCGGGCAGTGCTAAATCCGGATCTCCTCGGAAATCCAACTTGGCATAAGCGTAGTCATCGACCATCAACATCTGGGTTTGAAGCCAGTCAAAGAAAATATCGTCATACTTGACGATTGGTCCTGCCACGTGCCGGGCCATGAGCCGACACCATCTCAGCATCCTTGGATCCCTAGGACCCGGTAGGTTCCACTCAACCTGTATTCTAAATACGGGGACCCTCTCAAGGAAGAAGGACACCATCAAAGATCCATACTTGAATTTCTTCAGGTCACCTCGCCTACATTTGGTTAATTTCTTTTTGATACTGCGAAGCACAACATCTTCCCAGTTGAATACTCGAGGCTCAGTACACTCGATGGCGTACTGGAAGTAGCTCTGTAATTCCATATGTGGAGAAGAACTCCCAACCATATGAGCTATAGTAAAAAGGATAGTGCGGAGGGTCAAGTCTTGTACCCCCTAGATAACCACTTTTCCTTTTTTCCTCTCAGCCTCAGGTACACAGTATTGATTGCAGTACTCACTCATCTTTAGCCCACCACCTCTACTACCGGTCAGGCTGACATAATACCCACGCCTGGACAATCCAGTCAAAAAGTATATGTCCTCAATGTCTATGGACAGTGTGTGAGCTCCCACATGAAAAACCTGTTGATCTGGGTCCCACATACGGACCAGGTACTCTAGTAGTCTGACTTGGGCCCTCATGCTCGGGATGCGAAAGTATTTCAAGAGCCCACAATCTCTCAATGCAACTATGGTGGGAGGATGATTCTTGGCCATTGCATTATCCTCTTCATGTTCCCTTTCATGCCACTCAAGCACCATGTTGCTGGTCAAATATCTGCACAAGGAACATAAAAGGAGGATTAATAACTTTTTCATGCCTTAGAGTTTTTTCATTTGGCTAATTTTTTTTTTTTTTTTGGGTTCTGTGGTTCTCGCAGGTGCCCCATTAGCACAGTGCGAGAACCTCACAGGTGACTTAAATCTCACCTGCGAGAACGCATCGTTCTCGCAGGCCCCGTATGAGCTGCCTGCGAGAATGCCTACGTGCATGTAGGGTTCAAAAAACAATTTGAAACTAAAGAATTAACCAATGAAATAAAAAATTTAAACCATGAAAATGTCAAGGATGAAGAGCTTACCTTAATGCTGCAGACGACTCGTTGAATGGTCTCTTTTAGCTCCCGCAAATTGACGCCAAACTCGGAGGGTAAAAAGGGGGTTTTGGAGCTCAATAGTGGAAATGTAAAATGGGATGGTAAAAAAGAGTTTTGACTCATTTTATTTACTTTTCCTATATAATTTTGGGTTTTTTGATTATTTATTGACTAAACCCTAATCCCTAATGTCATGTTGAGTGTAATTCTTGCAGGTGTGATGATTTTGATTATTCAATACAGGGTTATGGACATATTTTTCTTCGTTATGGCGTGTTTTTGATTGT
>ML808323.1:34521-46529 GCA_009831015.1 Picea engelmannii | reverse complement strand
GGTCTCATCCAGACTATTTTACGAAAAAGGAACTGAGAGAGTTCTCTTTTAAGTGTTTTTCCAAACTCTATAATCTTGAAAAACCTTCGAGTTTACTATCTCTAGACTCGTTAAACAAACATTGACAGACCCGTGATGGGACCAAACCACTCCTTCTTAGGGTTCATTAAACATACTCCGAGGGACTCGTCCGAAGGATGAGCTTATATCAACAAGCATATGTTATCCTCCTCAAGCTTTCGTAAAAATAAAGAGGTACTTGCCAAAAATGGTGGGGGAAAATTTGGGAAAGGGATATGTTTTCATCGTCATATTAATTGGCAGTAAGTGTCGCTCTTGAACACGACACCCCCTATTCATCATTTGAAGCCGGTTTGGGAAATCCATTTGTCTCTCTTTCAATTAAAAAGTTATTCCATGTGTCGTCTTTGAGTCAATGCTTCCAAATCATTGGTCGTGTCGTTCATATGTTCAAGAGAAGTCCATCTGAAACCTATATTGAGTCGGCCATATGCAGTTATCCATTCTCTCTGTGTCGGCCTTCCCTGTGTCTAGTCCAATTCAGATCATAATCTGTTTCACCTTCAAAATCTATTACTCATTTCGTGTCATTGATGGGGGATACATCAAGGCCCTCCTGTGACGAGTTTTGTTCCGTCGACTTCAGCTCATTATCCGGAATCAAGACTTAGAAATTATTTAGTACCTTGGATCTTGCATGCCTCAATGGCAAGTTTCCTTGCTTTCGACAGTGGTTTACATCATTGACCCCTGATCGAAAGATTCCATCAGATGTTCGACATCAACTCATTTATTCACACTCGATGGATTGTACTATGGTACCTTGGGAGTCATTGACATCAATGGTGATTTCCCTCGCACTTGTTAACGGTTTCATCAATGACTGGTAATCAAGTGGTTTCTACCATGTTCGACTTCAAAACATGTAATCACATGGTTAGATTCGTACCTTGGGCGAAGAGATTGAAGACCCTGGATATTATCTTGGTGATCCAGGTTGCGATGGAGTATGTATAATTTGCGACACATAGATCCACTGTGTATGTTTTGTGGCTATGTCGTCTTGATTTGAAATTTCTTGCATATATCCACAGTGTATTCCGGTGGCTATGCTATATTTTGATGGAATGGATCCACAGTGTATGATTGGTGGCCATGACCTATGTCTATAATATCATCCGTCTGTGATCTGAGTATGGGAATGCCTACCTCAAAATTGATATACATTATTTTCTGCATATGCTTGGTTGTTCGCAGGTTTCTGATTAGATGTACTCCTGGTTCTCAACACACACATGCAGCTTACAAAGTCTATCGGCTGTCACTATTTCCAACCTCATACTTTGGGGGGCATTCTGTTACCCATGATTTTGGTCATCATGATGATGTATTGATGATGGTGTATTCAGGCTCTTCATTATAACTTTTTCCTGAGAAAAGTTACCTTCATCTCTTTCCAGAAATTACATTTTTGAGGACTGTTCGCAGGCTGCTAGTATATTTGTCTGCGAGAATGCATGATTCTCGCAGGCTGCCTTAAGCCAGGGTGCGACAAGTTCGCACTGTGTTGAACTGCTAGGGTGCAAACTCTTTCTAAAGAAGGGAAAAAGATGAATTCTCGAAGTTTCTAGAAAGGAATCTTCTAGAAGGATGAGATGGCATTCGAATGGTTATCCTAGTACTGGATTCATTGATATTTTGGGATCATTCTTATCCAAGTAACCAATTCATTCTCTCCTATATATTGAGTAAATTCTCATGGAAAAAGCAAGAAAACAAACAAGGAGAAAGTCTCATTGGAGAATTGGTGAAAGATTGTGTGAAGGACTGAAACTACAACAGCTAGGAAACTCCAGCAAGTTTATCAAAGGTGGTTGATTTTCTTCATGCAAGTGAGCAAGTGTGTGTGTCGGAGCCAAGGGCCATTGAAAGGAAGTTTGCAACATCAAGGATCAGGTTGTAATCTTTACTTTCCATCAATATGATATAGTAATATGTCCCTTTCTCATAAAGTTAGTTCTACTTTATTGTATAGCTCCTTGATCATATACATAGATTGACTGTTGAATATATTATGCTTTCTTCACTTCGATTGGTTTGTATTGTTTTGGTCTTGACTGTACGAGAGCACTAGAGTGAAGTAGGAGCAGCAAAGACCAAAGGAAGCGATCATAAGGTATGTTCTTTGTTCTTTCCTTCTAGTACATTCAATAGTTAAAATCTAGGGAAAGAGTATTATTCTGTCTTGCTTTGTTCTAGATCTAGGTGGATCTAGGGAGATCGGTTTGTGTCCGCACTTACGGATTTATCCAATAACACCTCATGTCCACTGAAATCACTGCAGAAAAATATGTGGACCCTGGGAACCTTGTAGTCATATTATTTATTAATAAGACTCCCATTGAAAACACCCTAATTGACTTGGGTGCATCCATAAATTTAATTACATTAGAGAAATTAAATCAATTGAGACTTCATAATCTTCTCCTTACACACACTATGTTTGAACTAGTTAATTGATCTAAACTTAAGCCAGAGCATATTTTAGAAGATGTGATTGTATCACTGGAATCATGTGAGTACCTAGTATATTTCTTTGTCATACAACCTAAAACCAATTTGGGTGTCCACCCTTTGATGCCTAGGGTACTGTTGATGGCCACAATTGATGCTTTCATCGATTGTAGGTATGGGAATATGACAATTACACATGGCAATAATACCAAACAAATTACTTTATACCCCCCTTCTAGACCAACAACTGAACTTGAATGCACACAATGGCTTGATGAAGACAACAATGATGAATTTTTTCAACCTATTCTTACTATTGCACAAGCCATGAGCCTTAAGGAAAACAATGGCGAGAATTTGATTAGTCATTGCATCACTAATCTAGATTTCCCATAGTATTTTGTAGGGCAGTCATCATCTCACATTCAAACTTCTATTGATTTTCTTCTTGAATTTTTTTTTCAAGAGAATTGCATCGAAGAGGATATATCCTCTTCCTTTTCATCAATATTTTTTGTACACTCAATTTATGAATTTGATTATAAGACTATTGATAGTTTCCCTGAGAAATCATTAAACATTGATTCTTCCTTAGACAATACACAAGAAGGGAAATTAATCTAGGTTTTAAAAAACTTTTCATACACCTTTGCATGGGAATATACCAATATTAAATGAATTCACCTAGACACATACATCCACCACATCTATATTTATAAATATACCACTCTTGTTAGACAACCACGTAGAAGAATGAATCCGACCTTGAGAGAGATAGTGTAAGTCGAACTATAGAAACTTTTGAATGTCGGTTTCATTTATCCCATCTTAGATATTCATTGGGTGTCACCATTAGTGATCATTCCTAAAAATAACAGTAAATGGCATGTATGCATGGAATGTAGGGAGTTAAACAAGGCTACCCTAAAATATCATTTCCCCCTACCTTTTATTGACCAGAATGGCTGGAAAGAAATACTTTTCTTTACTAGATCGGTTCAACAGATATAACCCAATATACATTTCTCCATAATACCAAGGCAATACAACGATTACATGTACTTGGAGGACATATGCCTACAAGGTACTACCCTTTGGTTTGTGCAATGCTCCAACCACATTTTCACCAGAAATACTTGGTATTTTTTCTGATTTATTACATGGTTGTATGGAAATATATATGAATGACTTTACTATGATAGGTGGTTCTTTTGATGAAGCCTTAATTAATGTTGAAAAAGTTTCAAAAGATGTAGAGAGACAAATCTTGTATTAAGAAATGAGAAATTTTTTATGATAATGATTAGAGTAATTGTATTAGGTCATCATGCGTCAAATGCAGGAATAAAGGTATATCTAGCTAAAATAGAAGTAATTGTCAACATGCTACCTCTGACTAATAAAAAGGGAATCTGAAGCTTCCTAGGTCATGCGGGCTACTATTGACACTTTGTAGAAAATTTTACAAAGATATCACTTCCCCTATTCAAATCGCTTACAAAATATGTTGAATTATATTAGGAAAATCAATGTCAATGTTCCTTTGATATACTTAAGGAAAAAATATCCTCAACCCCAGTGTTGAGAGGACCAAAATAGAGTCTTCCATTCCATATCTCGACTAATGCATCGAATTCAACCATAGGATTTGTACTGGGTCAAAAGGAAAATCTCTTATGTTATTTATTTCATAAGAAGGAATTTGGCTGCAACTAAATTAAATTACACCATGACTGAAAAAGAGTTCCTTGCAGTGGTTTATATGCAATTAATAAATTTAGGCACTACATCACAAGGTATGAAGTCTTTATTCATACTAACCACTATGCCATTGAGTACTTAATGATCAAACCTATTACAAATGGCATAATCACCAGGTGGTTGTTGCCATAGCTGGAAGAATTCTACATAACCATTGTATATCACCCAAGTAAGGAAAATCAGGTAGTAGACTTCCTCTCTAGGCTTGATAATAAAGGTGAGAATATTCTCATTGATGATAATTTTCCAGATGAAAATTTATTTTCTATATCTACTAACTCGCCATGGTTCATAGACATAGCCAATTATCTCACTATAGGTAAACTACCATGTCATTTCTCACCCAAGGAAAAGAGAAGAATTCTTAAAATGAGTTCTCCATAGTTTTGGATTAAAGGGGATCTCATTTACACTAGTCCTAACATGATTATTCATAGATGTGTGAGAGAAGATGATATTTTCAACATCCTCAAAGCATGTCATGATGAACCTTTCCAGGATAACTTTCTATATTGAAGGATATCTTATAAAATCCTCCATTTTAGATACTTTTGGCCTACTCTCTTTTGCTATGTCAAGAAGTATGTACGGGGATGTGATAGTTTCCAAATGATGAGTCATCCAATTCAATCATATGAGATACCACTTCAACCACAAGTCCTTATGGGACCCTTTTAAAAATGGTCCTTGGACTTTGTAGGGCCGATCAATCCGCCATCCAAGGGTAGGAAATACATTTTAGTCTGCACTGATTATGTTACAAAATGGTTGGAAGCAAAGGATTTGTAACATCCCTGGCCATCTCTTTTTGGGCCACGCTATGCCAGAGAACTCTTTCATTCTCTCTATGGAGCATACTATAACATACCTAGTATCCAACTGAGCTATGCCACATAAATTTCTTGAACTGCATGCAATTAAAATATATACACACAAAACTCTTGCATAAGCATTATATATAAAAGTTAAACATACAAATACATTTGTAAATACATAGATTCACACCGAAATAACAATAAACATATACATTCAACATATACAGGCAATACCCATAAAAATAAACACAGTTATAACCACACATATGATAACCCATAAAAATAAGCACGTAAATAACAATGCAACATGCAAATTTATCACGCAATTGACATTTATCTTGGTAAGAATGTCACCAACTGCATGCATACCTTCCATGAACCTCCCAGCCTTAGACCACACTATTCATCACTCTCAACAGTGAGTCACCCCCGAGTTGGGACTAAACTCCACCTGGTAAAGGGATTCCTAACCAGGCTAAAGGCTCATAGACAACACGAAAGACTCCATCTCAGGTGCCAACTCAAACTAACAACCTACAGTCCCTCATTCCCCACATGCTTGTCCTACCCAGGAAGTGTTCCCCTTATCTACTCTACAGTCATTCAGCTGCGCCACTTCCTTTCTGGGCTTTAGCAATAGGTCGAACATGAAGCCTCAGAGCACTGTAGCTGCAGTTTAGCACCTTCAAGAAGTCAATTCCCATAAATTGTCTCACCCAGAGAATTTCTCATGGGTCTGACAACCTGCCTCTTCAATATCCCATGGGCTTGACACCCTGCTTCTCCAGTCCAACTCCCAAGCTTACCAAATACACCAACACAAAATGGCTATGGATACAGGTTCAAGTACAGTCATGAAGATACCAAGGATAGCTCAATGGGTGTGTGCATGCTCATGGATGATTGACTAGATGACTGGATGATGGAAGGAATGATGGGGAGAATGATGGAAATGATGGGAAAATTAACTAAGTCCCAACAATATGTATGCATGTCCCCAACTTGACACTTTTCATGTTGGGAGCTACTTTGGCCCACTTGTCCCCAACTTTAGAACATATGATAAAATAATTATCCATACTTTATGATTTAAGAAATATTAATATAATATTCCTTTTCGGCTTAAGATCCATAGATTATCCCTTTTCCTTAACTTTTAGGCCCCTCCCTTTCCCTAACCAGTAGATTTTAGTCCCCAATCTCTTTTATCATGGTCGGTCTGGGCCCAACAATGTATTTTATATTAATTATGAGACATATACAAAACTAGGTGCACTGGCCTTTAACATCTAGGCTCTCCGGCCTAATCAAAACATAAGCATCCTAGATTATAATAACTGGCTCACCAGCCTATAAAAAACAACATATAAACAAAAGGCTCCCTAGCCTCAAAATCACACACACTCAGTTTGTTGCGCACGGTAACCCATAATGTGAAAACTTCCTCGTTTTACTATGCACTACATGCACGCACTATGCCATGAAATGTGCATACAAAAATGATATCAAACAACTCACCAGCTTTAAGTACATTTTCATTTATATTACAATTGGTTTTGTCCTAGGGATATTACAAGATATTTTTAGAGAAACATACATATCAATAATGGGTTTCCTTTTTGAAGATATTATTACTCGTTTTGGGGTACTAAGAGAAATTGTTACTGTCAAGGGGACTCAATTTATATCTAAGTTGGTACAGAGAATTACTCAAACATGTTTCATTAAGCATAGTTGGGCCATAGATTTGTGATTACAACAATCTAAGAAAGCACTTAGCAGTTACAGTTCGTTAATATTCATCCTTATTTTATAGTGCAGCTAAACCCTAACAACATATCAACGCAGTATTTATACAGATCCAATAGATTCAAGTACTAAGCATACCGACATAGATCAGATATAGCATTTATTCATAGTATTCAACATTAACCTACCATATTATATCCTTCTAAGCATACATCAAATCACTAAGCATTCAATCACATAGACAAGAGAAAAACCATAAAGCACATAGCAACCACAATGCAGGATATACGTGGTTCACCCCCACCCTCGGGCTATGTCCACCAACTCTTCTTTATTTCTTTCTGTCAATATTCTACATGCAAAGAGCCATGATATCTTACTCCGCAGAGCATGGAAAATATGCGCACCTCGCTAGATCCTCCTTCCTTGAAGTACAACACAAATCCTTCCACAGTCTCTTACAATCACTTGCACTTAGCTCTGCAAGTCTTACATAGTATGCACAAAGCAATTACAATTACCACTTGCACTTAGCATTACATACTCTTCCTCCCTTCGATCACATAGATCAAAATATATCACTTAGCACACTATCCTCTTCTTACATCACCTAGATATTTATTTATACATTACAAAATGGGCCTAAACATGGGTAAACCCATGGGTCGACATCCCCATTCCCGTTAGATAAGCCCAAAACCCAAAAATCCCTAAAAAGGGGTTGAGTTCCCACGATCTCTGCTTCAAATTGTGCTCCATCTTCGACAGCCTGTCGAAGTCCCAAAAGTAGGTCAAACATGACCAAGGATCCTCAAAACTTAGTCAAGGGACAACAATTGGTTGAGCCTAGAAACAGGCTCTCTTGAAAATATATTACGCTTGAGCTCCCAATCTTGGGCATGAATCTTTGTATACTAGTGTGAGTGTATATAGATATTTTCCTTTGTGTCATCAAATTGCTTATTGAGTTTTACCTTGGTTGGAAGATGTCATTTTAGTCTTCAGTTTACTTAGGATTGGTAGATGGTGCCAATCATCATACACAAAAATTGGCTTCCGCCGCTTGGGTTGTTTATTCACCCGAGGGTCAACTGGTGTCTCTAGGTGGCATTTTTCTAGGCCATCAACGAATAATGTGGCTAAATATAGCATCGTTATAAATATTTTACATGATGTCATTTCACATGGTGTTCGTTCTTTGGAAGTTCACCTAGACTCCCAGTTAGTAGTATGTCAGTTGAACGACAATTACTGGTGTGATACCCTACTCTACTCCAACGATTCCTATGGGTATGACTTTTGGAATAACACTTTGATTTTATTACTTATAATCACACACTTAGAAGTTCTAATTATGTATCTAATGCATATGTTAATTATGTTTTAGATTGACATTTTTCACATAACTAAATTAAAGAAAACACATTCACCAATGTACACATTATAACATATATAAGTAAAGTCGAAGACCAATGTTTTTATATTTCATCTCTAAAACAAATATGGTGTCATAGTACAAAATCAGGCTCACACCCTCAAAATACATATATGGCCAATAGATATAATGACCATGGAATATACATCTGTGGTGCCATATGTGTGTCATGATAACATACTATCATGTTTGCGAGATGCCGAAAGAGTCACACCCACACATGAGGCACACCCACCACATGTCGTTGCATAGCCTCTGGTAGATCCTCCACATGAACCATAGGAATCATGTGCGTCAAACGTGACAAGTTCCCCTGCACATTTTGTAGCACTCTATTTGAATCTCATCCCATTGTCTCATCTCCTCGGTTCCTCCGCCGGTGTCCTGGGAATCCATCTGGTCATCGCATACCTACATCTGCATAACAAAGTAATTATCAATACTTGATACCATCCAATTTTTTTTGCGTTTTTTTTATTCTTTTTGAAAAACACAAAAGAAATTAAATATATAAAATCTTTGCATACCTATATCACCATAGGAGGATCCTGGATGAAGTGGAATATCTGGATCTCCTCTATAGTCGATCCCAGCATAAGGGTATTTGTCTATGGCTATCACCTGTCGATGCCACTAGAAGAAAAATGCATCATTGTAGGGGGTTGACACCCTACCACCTCCTAACTGCCTCATCACTTCGGTCCACTGTGACATGGATGGATCGTGCGGTCCATGTGGAATGATCTCGACTCTAGGGCTCAATCCTAGAACCCTCTCAAAGAAAAAACTAAACAAGATAGGTGTGAACCTGAAGATCCTTTTCCTCCCTTGTTTATAGTATGTCAGTTGGCTCTTCATGTTATCTAGTAGTGAGGTAAACCAATCATAAACCATGGGTCGTAAACACACCACTACGTAAAACATGAGTGGTCTTGATGCCTGGTGAAACAAGGTCAACCCCATGATCCGTGTAAGTACAATAACGACGATATTTAAACTCACATTCTCAATCTCCTTGATGGGGATTTGACTCCCTAATTTTTATGTGCCTGCTACAAAGTGGGTGGCAATGTAGTCCTCTATGTTCATACCATCCCAAACTCCATAGGATTTGATATTTACCACCTCACTCCGACGAGATAATCCTATGATGAAACATATGTCATCTACTTCAATCCTCAATGGTTTCTCATCGATATTGAAGGCCTCTGTATCTGGATCCCATAAGTTTACTAACATTTGGAGAAATCTTACTTGAGACCTCATTCCTTTGAGAGCCCAAAATTTGTATAAGCCACATCCTTTTAGATCTTGTTGGGCCCCTTCATCTCTTTCCACTAGTGCATCCACTTATTCATGCTCTCTCTCTCTCTCTCTCCATTAAAGTACCATCCTACAAAAAAGAAAACCATTTTTTGAGTCAAATTCTTAAAAAAATTTGTTTGTGGACTTGTACACGATATGTAATGTTAACATTCGCTTGTAGGGCCACATATACATGGGAAGACTTTTATTTTCCCATGTACATGTCTCCATATATGTGACCCGATGAACTACAACCTGTGTACACCCTAATTCCTAAGTTGCACCCTCAAATAATAAAAGAATGGGGACTTAATTTAAAATTTAAACCACCAGAAATGAAGAAGAGGGAAATAGTACTTACTTGGTCCAGACAATTGTCAATTCTGTCGCTCGTATCTCCCACAATCGACACTTTAAGAACATGGGAAAACTGGTTCAAAATGCACTATGTGGGTAAAAAACTCAAATGGTATGGTAAAATTGTTTATTTTTTCTATTTGTAGAAAAAACATTACCCAATTTACATAGTTTTCGCTAATTTTTCTACCTAATGGATGTTGGACACACCGACTACACTGAGAGGGGGGTTGAATAGTGTAGGGCTCTTTTTCCCAAAACACCTTAGTTAACAATCACCATTAACTCATTGATCATTGTTTTCCTTTATAACCAATTAAATGTTAACACATATCAACAACATATATCAACAATATACCATCAACAAGTCATCACCACAAGGAACACAAAGAACAGAAGATGTATGTACAATTTTCTTTTTATTACGGACTACAATCCTTGGGGTTTTTCATCAACAATTGAATAGAGTACAACTCTACAAGAGCACCAAATCTATAATGCAAGACTCAACTTACACCCTCAACACCAACTGAGATGAGGCAACAACCCTCAACAAATATCAATCTGAACCATAAACAAGTGCATCAACCATGCACCAACCTGTGCCAAACAACCTGTAATCAACCTATACTATAAACAAGTGCATCCAACCATGTACCAAGTATATAAAATTCATGTGTCAACTACTCATAAAAAATGACTCGTCAATATGTACCAACATCATCAACTATACATCTCATGTATGTGCCAACTCATCAACTGCTTGTCTCAACCATGACTAGTTTTGGATTAGTCAACAACCCTAACTTGAAATAATCATAACTTTGTACCAGTAATGAATAAATATCTGAAACTGATACACAATTTTCTTCAGTCTGTTTTATGCAATTCCTCCAGGTTTCACTACTTGGAACCTCTCAGAAAAGGAGTTATAGCAAAAATGGCATACCTTGCTGAATTCTGGCTTATTCTAGAGAGCGACCTTGTAGAGCATGCCTCGCATGGAATATTTGTTTAATAGATATGAAAATGTTAAAAAGAATACTATGTACTGAAATATAAACAACACAATTGGTATCACTGAATCTGGATATTTTATGAATAAGTTATGACATTTTTACTTGAAACACCTGTTTTAGACTAGTTTCAGGACTAGCCACAAACCCTGTTTTCCACAGAGTGTATATCCAAAAATAAAACAACCCAAAAGATGAATTTTTTTACCAAATATACTTGGATATGTTTCATCCTTTTCATATCAATATCATGGTCTGAATCATTATATAAAAATATTTATTGTGAAAATGGTGAGATGACTTGTAAATAGCATACCTTAGAAAGCATCATGAAAATAATTTATCCTCCCTTGAATTCCGGCCCTATTTTCTTCACCTTCCCTCTGAAATTCGGCTTATATATCCTTTGGTTACCTTATTCACCTACATATATTCAATATTCTCAATTGTTCCAGATCAAAAATGCTCAAGAAGCTCTCACAAGAAGTTCTCCATCAATACTCCAAAAGATATTCTCACAAGAAGCTCTCCATTGATCCACACAAAAAGGACGATCTACAAGAGACCATTTTTATCTTATTTATACTTTCATCCTCTAGGTCACTTAGCCCATTTTTAGGTCACTTAACCTATTTTCCTTATTTTCAGGTTAACCACTTTCCATAAATAGAAAGTTCTCCAATACTTTATCATTTAAATATTCCTTCTTGAGTTTGTCACCTTACTTTATCATTCCTTGATTTTGTCACTTCTATTTATTATTTAAATAATCCACCTTGAATTTGTCACTTTACTTTATGATTTAAATAATATTAACCCATTTCTAGGTCACTTAACCTATTTTCCTTATTTTAGGGTTAACCACTTTCCATAAATAGAAAGTTCTCCAATAGTTTATCATTTAAATATTCCTTCTTGATTTTGTCACCTTACTTTATCATTTCTTGATTTTTTCACTTCTCTTTATTATTTAAATAATCCACCTTGACTTTGTCACTTTACTTTATCATTTAAATAATGATTTCTTCTTTTAGG